>CM060955.1:151883765-151996265 GCA_030765055.1 Mantis religiosa | reverse complement strand
AGGGAAGGATAGGTTTGAATCGATATTGGCATTTGGGATATACCAGTCGGCTGCGACTGCAGACCGAAGGTAACGGTTTTTGAGGACTTTGAGTTTGGAGAGATGTGTTTTAGCTGCAGCACCCCAGACTTGGCAGGCTTAAGTAAAAGCCGGCCTCACTACTTGTTTGTACAGTAATAGCTTGTTACGAAGAGCCATAAGTGATTTGGGGTTGTATAGCGGATACAACATAGCCATTCTTCTACTGACTTTGTTAGCCACAGCTATTATGTGCTCTTTCCCTGTAAGGCGCATGCCCAGAAGAACACCAAGGTATGTTGCCTGTGTTGACTAGGGTACATCTGCATCTCCTAGACGTAGGTTGGGTACGTCCTGTAGTGCTCGCCGTGTAAAGGTGACGGCTTGGGACTTAGTGGTATTGAGTTTTAACCGTCAGGTCGCAAACCAGGCATACAGCATATTCGCAAATATCTGAGCCCGCTGCACTGCGATGTCATGTCGCTTTGATGCTGTTATTATGGCAGTATCATCGGAAAATAGGTAGAGGTTACAGCCTCTTAGGGTTGGAAGTGTGTTTATGTATGCAAGGAAAAGTAGGGGCTCTAGGACACTACCTTGAGGTACTCCTGCGTTTACGGCGTAGGGTTGGGACAATGTCATCTTCACGACTGCAAATTATCGGTTTTAAAGGTAATGGTGTATTATGTGGATAAGTCAGGATGGGATGTTATATTAAATGAGGCAATGTAGGAGGCCTTCGTGTCAGACAGAATCGAAGGCTCGGGAAATGTCTAGGAAGAGGGCTGCAACCTAATGTCGCTTGTGAAACCCTTTAACCGCTTGGTCCACAAGGCGAAGCAGCTGGTGTGTTGTGGAATGCTGCCTCCGGAAACCAAATTGCTCAGGACGTAGCACCTGATGTAGGTCCAGTATAGTTCGGAGACGCTGTTGAACAAGTTTTTTCAAACAGCTTGCTGATGGACGAAAGCAGGCTGATAGGCCTATGGCCACTTCTAACACCTTGCGGGGCATTTACAACCCCCAGCAATTGTTTATAGAATACCGCAGACCTTCCGAGAAATTTCTCGGCAACAACAATAAACAAGAACGCTTTGGAGCGCCTCTCTTGTCTCTTTCCTGCCCACGCGTCCGGTTCCGGCTTGTTGCGACAGCTCAACAATGCCACACGGTGACAATAATAGTCATACAACATGTAAATGTATATATGCATAGCAAGATAATAAACGAATGATTTCTCAAAGAGCGACATACACAGAATACGTGGCAGCTGGCGTAGTGGGTTAGTTGCGGGGAATAGGGTGATGTAAATGTAGGTTCATAGCTACATCACATTGTTTTGGTATTGTTTCTCCCGCTTAGTCATTATTATTCGCAGTTTAGTTACTATTTTTTATTTCTGCTATTGGTTCTTGTGTGAGCAAAAGACACAAGAATGACAGTTCGATAATTAGCTTCGTAACCATTTATAATCTATACCGTATCTGCTGTTGTAAATCATGTTACGCAGATAGCGTTCAATTTTAGGAGTATGTCAACGACATTAAATCAAATATTCTTTAATTAAATTAATTGGGAGTCGATTAATGACACTAAACAACACTTACTTTTAAATTTTCCCGGAACTAGTTTCAGAGGCCTTCCCTCTATCTTCAGCCGGACATCGACTGGTTCTCATTGGTGTAGCTGGCAATATTTTGTCATCGGTCTCCTCTGGTGGTGGTTCGAGGAACTTGCTGAACAAATCTTTCTGGGGGATGTCGAAATTGAATACTTTGTTCCTATTTTTTGAAATAAAGATTTGTTCCCATGTGGACAGTTCTTGTTTTCCTGTTGTATGTTTTAGTAATTCTGGTTCTTGATTTATGTTGTGCTTTTTTTTTTTTCCAAAAATGCGTGGCAACTGCTGATTTTTCTAATTGTTTGTATTTTATGTTCCTAAAGTGTTCCTTTGCTCTTGTTTCTAAATTTCTTTTCGTTTTTCCAATATAAATTTGACTACAGTCACAGCATTCAATTTGATATATACCAGATTTTTTGTTAGATGGAATGGCATCTTTGATGTTTGAGCAAATTAGGTTTTTTAAGGAGAAATGGTTGACTGGTGCTAGTTGAATGTTTTGTTTCTTGAAGACTTTTTTGAATTTATCAAAGGCCCATGGATGGTAAGTGAATTTTTTGAAGATCATTTTAGTTTCTGTAGCTGAGAGGGTTGTGGTTTCCTTTAGTAGTTTCTTCTTTTTTGCTAAGTTCACTTTTTTGTCTACTAGTGATTTGAGAAAGTCATTTTTCTGTGCTATTTCAATAATTTTGTTGTATTCTATTTTGTATTCTTCTGCTGTGAGAGGGATGTTGACCAGTCTGTGTGCTAAACTATTAAAGATTGCCTGTTTGTGGGATCTTGGATTGTAGCCATTAGCTTTTATGTCGTTGTCTGTCTGTGTTGGTTTTCTGTAAATTACAAAGTTTATTCTATTTTTATTTCTGATTATTTTTAGATCTAAAAATGGTAAATACTCGTCTTTTTCAACTTCTACAGTGAACTTGATGCTTTTTTCTTGAATATTTAAAAGTTTTAGTGCATCACTGATGTGTTTTTTTGGCACTATGGCAAAATTTAAAAGTAAGTGTTGTTTAGTGTCATTAATCGACTCCCAATTAATTTATACAACAACACTGTTTTCAACACTTCCATGAAAGGCAAATATTCTTTGTTTCATGCTTAAATCTTATGTTTCACTTCTTCTACTGAAAAGGAGTTGTGAACGTGTTAAGTTCTCCGTTAGTCAGAAAAATAAATTGTCAAAGATTATGGATTTCATCAACGCAGTAAATGTTCAAAATGACGACCCCCGACAGTACTTTAAAGCTTTCAAGATCTGAATACCTAGAACTCAGAACACACCTCGAATCCTCACACGCTTTTTGCAGCTTCATACAGTGTTTTGGGCTCGATTTGATAGTTTCAACGCAAATAAAGCATTGCATCTGCCAATACAATAACTGCCCGCCTCGGTAGCGTAGCTGGTAGCATGCCTGTCTCACGTTCAATTTTTTTTTTTTTCGAGTAGAGGAAAAATCCATTTATGGATTTCCACTGTGTTGGAGGGCACAGTTGGGTATGTGGGCTTCACCTCAAGGGTATTACTCCACTAAAAATCCTCCACCGGATTGGGAAGGAGAAATGTGCTGCGGTACCGCCTAAAGCACCCGCACATTCCAGGAGGTGATAATAGCCCTCTCGCAGTGTGATTCAACTGAGTGGGTTTCTGATGCAGGGATACAGCCCAGCCTAATCCATTGCCTATTTTGGGTGGTTTTTTGGTAGGATTCCAGGTGTTATTTGTTAGGGAGTTTAGGGTAATTTATCACGTTGTAGCGCTGTGTCTTAAGTTTAGGTGTTTGATGGTTCAAGAGGTCCCGAGTTCGAATCTCGGTCAGGGTGAGTTACCTAAATAAGGCTTTTCCAGGGTTTTCCCTTATCCTAAAAGACGAATTTCGGGTAACCAAGATCCATGGACCCTGGGCCTATTTGAGCATCATTTCACCCATTCCATTCATCGTCCGATATGACTTAAAAGGTTAAAGGACGTAAAGTACAAAACAAAGGTACAATAACTGTATGAGCTAAAAAGTGCTGTAATTTGTGACAGAGCCGAAAACAATCTACCTAATTCTTAGCATTTTTTTGGCATGACTGCACAACAAGTTGGTTAAATATTTAAATCCAATTGGTCCCATTGTGTAGATCTACATTTTGTGTTGCAACGTTATTGTCAACTTATGCATGTAATAGGTTGATCCCTCACGGGTGTGTTTATGTGTGTGTGAATGTACGCTAATGAATAAAAGTTTGTAAACCCATCTAAAATTAACACTGCAGCTATCTCTGTCTGGGTATGATGCTTTTTTTTTTGGAAATGGCATACATAGTGATTGTTTTCTGTCCCATAGAACACTTATGCACTGAGTTACCTACCCCTTCTCTATAAACTGTTCTGCAAAACATCCATTAGAAGGCATTAAAGAAAGACGTCAGTTACATATGTTGTTAGCACGTTTCATAAATTCAAATGACTCACCTGGTATACATTAAATGTGGAACGCTATCACAGTTTTATTTTTCGCTTTTAAAATTCACATATAGGCAAAAATGATATTGTCTTGTCGATAATTTTATGCACTAACCTCGACCGATGTTAAGCTATGCAAATATCTATCGTTTTGCATAGCTGGAACGGAAGGTTTTATGATGTACCTAACAGAACGGCCTGACATCCTCTCCCATGTGTTCACAACAGCATCCTTCCAGTTTGAGACAATTAGGAAAATGAAGTGATAATAACATTGACTTTCATAACTGTCACAATTCAGTACATTCTGCAAAGTACAGAGCACCTGTAGCAAAGTTTCTGAGTAAACGATGAAAGCAGGAACAGAATTTGAACAACCATTCTTTGTGATAAGCATTTTGCAGGTAGTATCATAAAGGAACGGGCAATTTGGTGCACATAGGCGATAAAACTGAGGTTGCTCTGTCCTAGGTTAAACCCAATAATTTGCTTTATGATAGGCACTTCACTTTCATGCGAAACATTAACAAAGAAGAAAGGGAGAGGAGTAAAGTGCCTCGCTTCCAAAGAAATCTGCTGCCATGAACATTGTGTCTTATGAAAGTTTGGCCTACAAGTTTACTATCTACCAAAATATGAATAACATATTACAGTAAGTATTAAACACTTTTCACTTATGTATGCAAATAAGTTTATTTATTTTAAAGGAGAGAGAGATACATTAGATTTACCCAGAGGCGTAACATACGCAATACGGACTCGCCTGCCAAAATTGAAATCCAGGCCCCTGTAACCGCACTATCAGGCAGCGATTAGGAGGCGGTGAATTAATTGAAACCAGATAATTAGAAAAGAAGATAGATTAATGAAAATGCTTTGCTAAACTAATATACAAATATTGTTATATTAATATGAAATTAGAATGGATTGAGTAATGATTAAAATAGCGGTTGACTTAAAGAATAAGAAGGGAAGGATATAATTTAACATATATATATTAGCATCCAGGCAAGAAAGAGAAAATATTCTTGTAAAAAATCTGTACACTTCGGAGAGACAGGAAAGGAGGACCGTTACTCTTTTTTGCTAGTAAAGGTTCAGTGTCTGAGAACTATAGAATACTTCCAGCCAGGAATGTGTTTGGACAAAAAAGGGTTTTCAAAATGCAATTGAGCATGAACGCTAAAGGGATTTACTTCGCTCACTTGATAACGATGTATACCGTTACAAACAACTCAGGGTAGGCGTTCCTCAACTCAGGGTGGGCTGAACGTCAATGAGTTAAATGAGTTTTGCAAACTAATGCGAAAATTCGAAATAAATGAGAAACCAATAATAATGTAAGATTTGAGAAGGGTGCGTTTGGTCATGTGATAAAGTTAGAGAGGGGATCAGAATAAGTTTCGAACTGAATCGCGAAGTAAGAAAAATTTACTTAAAAGGTGATACTACGACAGGAAGGACGTGTTCATGCGCGTTAAGAAGGAGAAGCGAAAATTTATAAGTCCGAAGTTTAGGGAAGTTAAGAATAGTGCAATCAGCGTAAGTGGAAGCAGCATTAGAAGTTTATTAGAGTAAAAGAGTCGCCATATAAAGAAGAAATAGAAACCGCGCGGAAGTAACTTTAAACAAGTAATCCAGGGTTTCAAGTAAAATTGAATTTATGTTAGGAATTTTACAAACAGGTGGTCACCGATACAAGTCCATAAGCAAACTTAGTAAGAATTAAACCAAATAATTTTGCAACAAAGTGTTATTAATACAACTGAGTAGCCAACAACCACCAAAATCCAATTCCTACAACCATACACTTGAGGATAAGAGAACTCATAGCTCAAATTAGAACCCAAATCACATATGAACCCGATCAATTTAACTCTGGTATGCGGGTTTGTCGCACCCCCTAAAATATAGTGTATAACCAATCAGTAGCTAACATAACTTCAATTACAGCAGGTAAAACATTTAATGCAATGAATTGTATAATCCTATGTAATATTAAGAGCTATTATTTGATCACTATTTCCCAAGCATTGAACAAAATGAATACCGCTAAAATTAAGTACACTATAGGGGGTTGATAGTCTATATCAATAAGGGTAAATCTATACTTGTATCTATTGTTTGATAATTAATGTACTTGTACTTATAAAGCCTCACTCTACTCACCTTGATCCCTACTGAAACTGGACCATGCTGCGCGCTTTCTCCGATGCGAAGGTATGGATGATTTCACTGCCATCAATGGATCTAGATGTATCACTTTTGATACTGAGGAGGCTGAGTTCACTTAGTCTATCTTGTGTTATAGAATTCTGCAGATAGTTTTTTATAAGTATGAGCTTCGGAAATAAGCGTCCAGCCGAAGAAATAGTAACAGAAATAGTTAAAAACAGGTAAAATACTGGTGCATAATCTGGAACGTTAGCAGCTACGATTGAATTCTCTATTAATAATAGGTTTGTTAGGTCAAGTACAGAGGTTAATACGTATATTTATTTTTTCAGAGCGTTTTTTCAGACCTATTACTTGGTCTGGAAATACACTCGATAAATCCTTCTCATATTCATTTTGAAGAATTACTGATGCATTATGAATCTCTTCATCGTAGGCAGCATTTAGGAATTTTGGGGAAATAATTTTGAAGAAATGGTGAACATTGTGCACACTCTCAAATCTGTCTTATAACTGGGCTACAATAATGTCCAAACAACCATTTAAAACAGTGGTTCTCAAATACATACTTTAATCCACTAGCCGCTCGTCCTGACACAATTCATCAAAATATTTTTCACTTTTAGAATTCTTTTATTTTCAAACTGTGGTGAAATACCCCACTTCTTTTCCAAAGATTTGGCTGATGACATTGCTTCTTCAAAATTGTTTTCGATAGCAAGATAAATTATCAGCTGCATTCTGAGCAAGAGAACACGCTTTATCAAGATCTACATTTTTCGACTGCATAATTTTATATTGTAAGTTTGTACATTCTAGAATATTTGATTGCAGCAATATCTGAAAAACGAATTCAAATTTCTCTAAATGGCTTTTCAATACTACATCTTCCTCTCTTTCTTCCTTTTTTAAGATATCAATATTATTTTTGACAGAGCCTTGTACATCGACATATGCATACCGAAGGGCTTTTACAGACTGGTTTCTCGAAGACCAACGAGTTGGGCAAAGCTTTTTTTAAGATACTAGAAGATACCGAAAGTTCCAATCTTTTAATACTGTTATTGAAGAAAAGATACAACGTTTCTACTGTGTCATAAAAAGAGACCCGATTTCTTGAATTCCACATGCAGCATCGTTAAGTACTAGATTTAAATTATGCGTTGTACAATGCACATATTTTGCGGTTCTTTGTCTTTGTTGAATTCTTGTTCTAACACCTTTGTATATGCCTAACATATTAGCACAGCCGTCATAACCCTGACCACATTTAATGAACGAGAGTCCTTTTTCGTCTATTGCACTTAGTATTTCTTTTTCTATTCCTAATGCACTTTAATCTTTTATTTCACGAAAACCTAAAAAGCTTTCATTTATCTTCACGTCACAAGGCTTTCCAGTGACTTCATGTGAAACTGTAACGTATCTAAATATCTGAGTTAATTGATCTAATTTTGTAATGCCCTATGTTGTATCTGTGATAATAGAAAAGAGTGGGGCAGCTTTAATGCCATTGATAATTTCTTTTTCAACTGCACGGGATAGGACGTTTATTTACTCATGTTGAATTGCAGGGCTAAGGCATTTTTGTGTGCATTTTGGTTTATTTATTAAATCGCGTAATACCGGATTGTACGTTGCGAGAAGTTCAATAATTGTCAAGAAGTTTTCACTGTTTGATTTTCCAATTTTCTCCCTAAGCCCCCGAAAAACTATATTTTTGGATGCCAGAGTTAGTCACATTCACAATACGCTCAAGGACCTGTTTCCACATGTTCCCTGAACAGGTTCCCTGAATCCAAAAATATATATTGCAAAAAGTTCTGTGTGGGCACGTGAGAGGAGCTAGTTCAAAAATGAGAAGTCGGTTTTTTAATTTATTTCATGTCCTCCTATGTTAAGTAAGATCGGACCGTAAGTGAAATGGGTGCAATGATGTTCAAATGAGTACAGAGTACACGCAGTTTACAGTAATCGGACACATGTATAATCCAGGATATCTTATCCTGAAAGATAAATGTTTGGTAACTAAGCTCTATGAACCCTGGACTAATCAGAACATCATGCCATTCATCGTCCGATGTGACTTAACGTTGGAGGTTTTCCCCTATCCTGAAAGATGAATGTCTGGTAACTCCAAGTTCAATGTACTCTGTACTCATTTGAACCTCATTTCATTCATCGTCTGATATGGCTTAACGTTGGAGGCTTTCGCTTATCCTGAAAGATGAATGTCTGGTAACTCTAAGCTCCATGTACCCTGTACTCCTTTGAACCTCATTCATTCATCGTCTGATATGACTTAACGTTGGAGGTTTTCCCTTATCCTGAAAGATGAATGCTTGGTAGCTCTACACTCTATGTACCCTGTACTCATTTGAACATCATTTCATTCATCGTCTGAAATGACTTAACGTTGGAGGTTTTCTTCTCTTAGCCTGCAATATGAATGCCTGGTAACTCTATGCTCCATGGACCCTGTACTCATTTGAACATCATTTCATTTACTGTCCGATTTGACAACGTTGTAAGTTTTGCTTATCCTGAAAGATGAATGTCAGGTAACTCTCAAGCTCTATGTACCCAGTACTCATTTGAATATCATTTTATTCATTGTTCCATATGACCTAACGTTGGAGGTTTTCCCTTAATCTGAGAAATGAATATCTGGTAACTCTAAGCTCCATGGGCCCTGGACTCATTTGAACATAATTCCATACATTGTCCTATATGAGTTAACGTTGGACGTTTTACATTATCCTGAAAGATGAATGCCTTTTAAGACTAAGCTCTATGTACCCTGGACTCATTTGAACATCATTTCATCCATCGCTCTATATGACTTAACGTTGAAGTTTTCCCTTATCCTGAAAGATGAATGTCTGGTAAATTTAAGCTCTATGTACTCTGTACTTATTTAAACATCATTTCATTCATCGTCCGAAAGGACCTAACGTTTGAGGTTTTCATTTATCCTGCAAGATGAATGTGTAGTAACTCTAAGCTCTATGTACCCTGTACTCATTTGAAAATCATTTCATTGTTCGACATGACTTAACTTTGGTTTTCCCTTATCCGGCAAGGAGAATGGTAACTGCAACTGTAACTGTAATGGTAATTTTATGTATTTGTTTATTTAATGATATATTTAATCTTTTTAAAAATCAGACGTTTGGTCGGCAGTCATTATGTAAACTAGAAGTTCTATATCAGGAAGATGGCTATGTTTGTTGTCATTGCGTGACCATTTTCGTTGTAAAAAGGAAACCAAAAATGGGAAGGTGACTGGGTTCCAGAATTCTGAAGAAATAACGTTATCACAAAGCACTTCTAACGTTAAGCAGTTGGTAACTACAGAAACATAGCTGTTTAAAAAGTTTTTCTACCTCTTTTTTAAATATTTATTTCTTTATTATGTTAAAGAGCTAAGTCATTTTTACTACCGAGAAAAAGTGTGATAAAACTGTAAAAGAAAGCCTACATGGAATGCTGTATGGAATTGCATAGCCAAATGATAACAAACATGGCCATTTGCCCGCTACTGATCATGCGCAATGTGAACTGTAAACTAAATGAAAGGCAGAATTCTTTTGAATAGCCTTGTTTTGACATGTTATTGTTGGATTCCTGCTCAGATAAATGCTGAAACAGTGTATCTCTAGTGCAATACATGAACAAAATAGCTTGAATCAGTAACCTAAGTTTATGCAACTGTGAATCAATAAATAAATCAATCGCAAAATCGGATGGAGCTAATATTAATCAAAGTAACTAGATGAACTTTATTTTACTTTTTGACATAATACATTGAGCTACCTATCACATGTCTTTACAAGTCTGAAAGTGCTATGTTCCATAATCTTCGGGTAGTGGAAGATGTCGAAATCGGCAAATAATATTCATAACATCCATCACGTGTAAAACCAATATAAAGTCAAGTATAGACATGCAAATAATATACATATCAATATAACTCACTTTTAAAATCCAAAATTGTAATTTTATTAATACATTTAAGCTTTTTTAAACATTGCGTTTATTTAAGGATATACTTAATTCCAAAACAAACCAAACGAAACAAAATAGAAAATAGCAAGTAGGACAGGTTTTCAGTAAATAATAGATTGCAATGATCTTGTTAATGAACACAATTTAATATTTAAACATCAAACATTTTAACATTTAAATCAAAATGGATATTTATCTAAGGTTGAAAGCATTGTCTTTGCTCTTTTGACCCAAAGAGTCAACATTTTACCATCTATCTGGCCACAATTGACAGTATTACAATTATCAGGAAGTTAAAATTAAACTAAAAATATATTTAATTTGCAAACAAACAAAAACAAATACAAAATAGAAAGACTTTTGGCTTGTTGTTGGATATTTTCAGAAAAATAAATAAATTGCAATGATATTACACAAGAAAGTATTTGCCACTTAGGCTTCACAAATTGGTGTTGATACTTCTTTTCAAATGGACAGGTAGAAGTATCAACACCAATTTGTTAAGATTTGTTTAGTCAAATAGCGTAGAAGAGATCACTTGTTTTCTATATTCAATTGAAAAATAGTTGGGGGAGGGAGAGGTATATAGATAGCACTAACAGTGAAGAAAGAAAGGGGTTAGCATGGTTAAGAGTAGGGATATGGAGACTAAGAGGTCAAAGAAATGGATACCCGCAAGACGAGTGCCCATTGTGTGGGGATAAAGAGGATATAAAACATATATTGTTTGATTGCAAGGAAACAGAGATGTGGAGGAATGAATGTCAAATATCAAAAATGAATAGGAGAATCAGCTTAATCAAGGTTTTAAGTAAAAATTATAAAAACATAGGCCAGTTTTTAAGTAAGGTTAAAAACAAGTGGGTGTGGACTGTAAAAAGAGAGAAGGAATAATAAGTGACTATTCTGTAATAATAAATATTGTAACATGTCTGTAACTTAATGGACTGTCCTGTGTAGCAGTGGCCTGGGCCAAAACAGAGGGCAGTCCAAAAATTGTAAAAGCTTAGTACCTCAATAAATATTACTACTATACTAAGCGGCAAATATTTTTATTTGTGTAATATTTATTGCTTCACTGTAGCTGGCTTCATTTTCTACGTAATGCAATAATTGTTAATAATATTAATACTTAACCCAAAATGTATATTTCTCGAACGTTCAAAGCACTGTCTTTGCACTCTAGGCCGAAAGAGTTATTGGCATATTGCAATTATTAGGAAGTTTCTTAAAAAATCCTTGAGATGTATGATCCAAGAAGGTTTCCCCATTACGGAAGAATGGGTGAAATCTTAAATTCATTTTTGATTTAATTTTGTTCTGAAAGGTTAATTGAACTTCTTTTCCTGCCTCTTCCTGCACCACTCTTAGCTTTTCCAGCATCATATTTTCTTTTCTCGGCAGCTCTGCCATCTTTTCTGGTGCAGTTTTAATGGAAATTTCAGGCTCTGACTGGATCTGAACAGCTATTGGGTGTTCCTCTTCCAATAGTGATTGCTCCTTTTCCACTTTTCTTTGAGAAGGAAGAGTAAGTGTCTCTGCTGGTGACATGTTGGTTGCTTTATCTGGTACCTCCAATACTGGTTCTTCTTTTACTGATTCATATTCAAATAAAGCGGGTGCAGGAATTTTTAAGGCCATAGCAGGAGGGTCTTCATCATCGTGCTTGTAATGCCCAAAGTGATCATCCTTAGCTGAACATGGTTTCTTTTTTGCCAATGTCCAACCCAATGTCATTAAATTTATCTTCATTTCTGGTGGCAGGAATCTGGACAGATGCTCAACCATATCCCAAATTTCCTTCAGTTCACTTTTCAGTTGCTGAATTTCAGCATTGATTGCCTTGAAAAACTCAGAGCCAGTAGCAGTTGATCTCGTAGCCTGTGCTTGAAATGGGAATGAGTTCCTTCCTCTCTTCAGTATATAATAATTTTTGCCACTTGAAGAATTGCCCCAGCATTTGCTGCCCAGCGTGGAAATGGGATTCCTCAAACCAAACTCCATATTTTTTCTTCCGGATTGCACCAACCTTTTATATTCATCACTTCTTCCATTGTAGGGCGACATATTTCCTGAAATTACACAGAATTTTAATTTTGTATGAATTACATTACGATTTTACACAAAATACATAATAGATGTTATTTTGTTTTCATCATTTGAAACTAAACATACAATTACCCAGAATGCACAGAAGAACTTTATAGATAAAATAAAGAACATATGCATATATAATATATATTATTTATCTCATATTTTCTCGCCATATCAAACAGTGTGCAACAATATAAAAAGGAACTCAAATAAAACGGTAAAATAAGTAGAAACGGATGCAGCTTTACATTGGGAGATGAAACTTCAGTTAACTATTTCAGTTCAATGTCCATTTCTAATATTCAAACGAAAATTCCAAAAAGTTTACGAATGTTTTAAGTCCAAAAGTGATACAGATATAAATGTCTTAAAATTAAATGAATTGTTCTTTTTAATAAAGTAAGATTTTTTAATTCATTAAGACAAAATCCACCAAACACAAGAGGACTCTGCAGTAGCTAAGCATACCATCTGTTGCTCATACTCCCATCTGTGTTCTTTTACATCTTCTATGAGAGAGACATACACGTTGGAGGTTTTCACCTGCCCTGAAAAATGAACGTCTGGTAACTGTAAGCTCTATTGACCCTGTACTCATTTGAGCATCACTTCATTCATCGTCTGATATGACTTAACGTCGGAGGTTTTCCGTAGTCTTGAAAGATAAATTGCAACTGTAAGCCCTATGGACCCTGTACTCATTTGAGCATCACTTCATTCATCGTCCGATATGACTTAACGTTGAACGTTTTTCCTTAACCTGAAAGATAAATGTCTGGTAACTAAGCTCTATGTACGCTGTACTCATTTGAGCATCACTTAATTCATCGTCTGATATGACTTAACGTTGGAGGTTTTCCGTAGTCTTCAAAGATAAATGGCAACTGTAAGCCCTATGGACCCTGTACTCATTTGAGCATCACTTCATTCATCGTCTGATATGACTCAACGTTGGAGGTTTTCGTAGTCTTCAAAGATAAATGACAACTGTAAGCCCTGTGGACCCTGTACTCATTTGAGCATCACACCATTCATCGTCTGATATGACTTAACGTTGGAGATTTTTCGTAGTCTTCAAAGATAAATGGCAACTGTAAGCCCTATGGACCCTGTAATCATTTGAGCATCACTTCATTCATCGTCTGATATGACTTAACGTCGGAGGTTTTTCGTAGTCTTCAAAGATAAATGGCAACTGTAAGCCCTGTGGACCCTGTAATCATTTGAGCATCACTTCATTCATCGTCTGATATGACTTAACGTTGGAGGTTTTTCCTTATCCTGAAAGATTAATGACTGGTAACTATAAGCTCTATGAACCCTGTACTAATTTGAGCATCACTTCATTCATCATCCGATATGACTTCACATTGGAGGTTTTTCGCTCATCCTGAAAGATGAATGCCTGGTAACTTTAAGCTCTATGTGCCCTGTACTCATTTGAGCATCACTTCATTCGTCATCCGATATGACTTAACGTTGGAGGTTTTTCGCTCATCCTGAAAGATGAATGCCTGGTAACTTTAAGCTCTATGTGCCCTGTACTCATTTGAGCATCACTTCATTCAACGTAGGAGGTTTTTCCTATTCCTGCAAGTTGAATGGTAGGTATAAGCTCTGGGGAGCTTTTATGTATTTCTTTACCATTGATTTAGTTCAGATTCTGAGGCCTTTATAAGATGAAGTCGTGACCTCATGTTTTCCGGCTCTACCCAGCTGTCATGAATGGGAGGGTTCCGATTCTTCGATGGTGTAGCCCCACTGTGTCCTTAAAGGTAAGTTGTATTAGTCATATTTTCAATTGCTAATAGTACTAGCAGCCGTATTATAGTTAGATCCTAGGACGTATATTATATCCATAAAGAGATGGAGGCAACCTTAGATTACCGTTTGTTTAGGCCATTACTATAAAAACCAAGAGTTTATTTATTGCACTGGGTATTAAAATAGTTTTAACAGGGAACGAACTAGAAGAAGAATAAAATCGCCAATCTAGTATAGTTTGGTTTCAGTTTTAGGTCGGTAGTCATTGTGTAAGCTAGCAAGGTCTGTATCGAGAGGATGGCTATGTTTGTTGACATTACGTGACCATTTCTCTGTAAAAGAAAACCAGACATCAGGTAACTGGGTTCCAGAATTCTGAAGAAACAACATTGTCACAAAACACTTGTAACGTTAAGCAGTTGGCCACTATAGAAACCTAGTTGTTTATATAATTTTTAAGACTTTTTAAAATATTTGTTTACTATGGTAAAGAGCTATATTCATTTCTACTACCGAGAAAAAGTGTGATAAAACTGTAACAGAACGCCTACATGGAGTGTTGTATGGAATTTAATAGCCAGATGATAACAAACATGGCAATTTTCCCGCTACTGATCATGCGCAATGTGAACTGGAAACTGAATGAGAATCAAAATTCGCTGGAATAGCCATGTTGTGGCTTTTTATTGTTAGCTTCCTGTTCAGATAAGTATTAAATTTGTGTATGGCTCAGTGCACTACACGAAAAAAAGACCTGTATCTGTAATCTAAGGTTATGCAAGGGTAAATCAATAAATAAGTCACAAAATCAGATAGTGCCAATATTAATCAAAATAACTAGCTGACATGTATTTTACTTTTGGAAAGACTAACCTATACATTGAGACACTTATCCCATCTCGTTGAAAGTCCTTGATCACGGCAGAAAAGAAATCTTTTGGTTGCTGTTGCAGTCCATGTGTTGCCTCTGTGTTTACGGCAACATCAGCTTCGGAATGTCGGCCATCCAAAGGACGTTTTGGAGGCCCGAACGGAAGGCTAAGTCAGGCCTATAATCGGAATGTTTCAACCGTTGTGAACGAAATGTTCGTAACATTTCCTGTGTTACCTTGCTGAGGGCGGACCTCGCCACTGAGGAGAATCACTCACTTTGTATGGAGGCCAGGTCGCTTGAAGCAAACGGCCTGTCGGAACTCCCTTAGAGTGGTGTAGTATATCGTAGCATTATAGTGAGGCTGAAATTTCTGCAGAACAACGCCTTGCATGTCCCCGAACATGGTGACCATAACCTTACTAACTGATGGAACCGCCTTGAGCATTTTTGTTGTAGGTGAGATGGAGAAGGTTCAGTTCCATGGAAGATCTTTTTGATTCGGGCGGAAATTGGTGAACCCAAATCATCTCGATCTCGGATGCTTTGCCTTCCCCTTTTAACCTTCTGGATCCAATTGAATAGAGCTTTCCGAGAGAAATGTGGTCACTGTACACGGAACCGTTTCCGATGCACTTTTTCTGTGGACAGTCCTTTGGACAACACAGCGGCACAACCGCACGCTGTTCTGCTCGGGCACGGCCATACAACACACCCCCCCATCTTGCACTGGCTGCCAATGACTGATGGCATGCCGAAGAGTTATGACCTAACCTCTACGACAACTGCTAGCTGCTGGCACAAAATGAGCACGTAATTTATAAATGGTATAAGGTAAACAGACGTTGGTGTCTTATTTACTTACTCACCCTTGTATAAATAGGAAATCGGAAGCGTCATTACAGAATGCTTTCCTAGTTTGGTGTAACTATTGGTTGCTAAATAACCAGAGCTCTGGGTGCCTTGGTCGATATTTGACTTTGCTAGTAGTTGGCGGTGTTTGTTATTCCTATGTTGGCAGTAATATGTGTCTACACCCATTTTAAAACAGAGATAAGAACTACTAATCTTACGGGAAGTCAGATGATAATGCGTTCTTGAATCTTCAGGCTGTAAGAAATGTCGAAATCGACGAATAACATCCATAACATCCATCATGTATAAAACCAATATAAAGTCAAGCATAGATATGCAAATAAAATACATATAAAATAATGCACTTGTAAATTACAAAATCATATGGTAATTACAACATTTAAGCGTTTTTAAACATGGCGTTTATTTTAAAATGTATTTAATTCCAACACAAACCAAACAAAACAAATCAGTAAACAGGAAGTCGAACAGGTTTCCAGAAAACAGTAGATTTGAATGATCTTGCCAATCAACACATTTGTTATGTACAACAAAATGGATATTTATCTAAGATTCAAAGCACTGTCTTTGTTCTTTAGGCCCAAAGAGTCACTTATTCACTATGTTTCTGGCCACAATTAACAATATTGCATTTATCAAGAAGTTTCTTAAAAAAATCCTTGAAACCAAGTAGGTTTTCCCATTACCAGATAGATGAAATCATAAATACATTTCTGATTTAATTTTGTCCTGAAAGATAAACTGAACTTCTTTTTCTGCCCCTTCCTGCACCGCTTCTCCGTTTTCTAACATATTTTCCTTAATGGACTGCTCTGCTATCTTTTCTGGTCTAGTTTCAATTGCAGTTTCAGGCACTGACTGGATCTGAACAGCTGTTGGGTGTTCCTCTTCCAATAGTGAGTGCTCCGTTTCCAATTGTCTCTGACAAGCTCGAGTGACTCTGCTGGTGGCATGTTGGTTGCTTTCGCTGGTACCTCCAATATAGTTCTTCCTTTACTGATTCATCGTTAAATGAAGAGGGTTGAGGTATTTTTAAGGCCATAGCTGGAGGATCTTGATCATCATCTTTATAGTTTCCAGAAAGAACATCCTTATCTGAACATGCTCTTCCTTTTGCCAATTTCCCTTTGAGTTTCATCACTTTTTTCTTCTGTCCTGGAGAGAGTAATTCGACCATGTCATCAAGCGATTTGAGGAGTCGCCTAATTTCTCTTTCCATACTCTGACGTTCAGCCACCAGGTAGTTATATATCGCAAAGTCATCAAGATTTGATCTCTTGCACCATTCTTCAAATGCCAATGACTCAATGGAAATGGGGTTCTTCATTACAAATTCCGGAAGTTTTCTCCCTCAGTGCAGAAACATTTTAGATTTACCACTGTGGGACCAGTAGAAACGACATATTTAATGAAATTACTTTGAATTTAATATCCCACGAACTAAAACATTCGAATGTGAAACAAAATACGTTATAGATGTCATTGTTTTCATTACTGAATAGTAAACGTACAGTTACCCAGAATGCACAGCATTATAAATAAGGTAAGTAGCATATGCACATATATTATTTATCTCATATTTTTACGCAATATAAAATAGTGCGCAACAATATAAAAAGGAACTGAAAGGAAAGGATAAAATACTTAGAAAGAGATACAGCCTCATATTGGGAGGGGAAACTTTAATTTCAGTTAATGATTTTAATTGAATATCCTTTTGTAACATTCAAACGAAAATTCCGAAAATGTTGCAAATGCTTTAAGTCCAAAAGTGATACAGACATAGATGTCTTAAATTTTCACGAATTGTTCTTTTATTAAAGTAAAATTTTTAATTCTCTAAGATAAAACCCACCAAAATGAAGAGGGCTCTGCAGTAGTTCACCATAAGAACATATCGATCCGTTGCTTATCTACCCATCGATGTTCTTTTACATCTTCTATGATAGAGACACACAAGTTGGAAGTTTTTCCTAGCCCTGAAAAATGAATGGTAACTATAAGCTCTATGTACCCTGTACTCATTTAAGCATCATTTCATTTATCGTCCGATATGGTTTAACGTTGGAGGTTTTCCCTTTCTCTGAAAGATGAATGTCTAGTAACTAAGCTCTATGTATGCTGTACTCATTTGAACATCATTTCATTCATCGTCCGATATGGCTTAACGTTGGAGGTTTTCCCTTGCTCTGAAAGATGAATGTCTAGTAACTCTAAGCTCTATGTATGCTGCACTCATTTGAAAATCATTTCATTCATCGTCCGATATGACTTAACGTTGGAAGTTTTCCCTTGCTCTGAAAGATGAATGTCTAGTAACTCTAAGCTCTATGTATGCTGTACTCATTTGAACATCATATCATTCATCGTCCGATATGACTTATCGTTGGAGGTTTTCCCTTGCTCTGAAAGATGAATGTCTAGTAATTCTAAGCTCTATGGATGCTGTACTCATTTGAACATCATTTCATTCATCGTCCGATGTGACTTAACTTGGAGGTTTTTCTTTATCCCGAAAGATGAATGTCTCATAACTTAAACTACGGATCCTTGGCTCATTTGAACATACGATATGATTTAACGTTGGAGATTTTCCCTTATCCTGAAGGATGAATGCCTGGTAACCCTAAGGTCTACATATCCTAAGCTCATTTGAACATCATATCATTCATCGTCCGAAGTGACAATGTTGGAGGTTTGCCCTTATCCTGAAAGATGAATGACGTGTAAGCTCTATGGATCATGTACTCATTTGAGCGTCATTTCATTCAACGTCCGATATGATTTAACGTCGGAGGTTTTCGCTAATCCTGTAAGATGAATTTTATCTGTAAACTCTAGAGTGCTTTTACTTATTTAATTATTTATTTTGTGATATATTTAATTATTTATTTGTTTACTTAGTTATTTACTTATTTTTGTATTTTTATTTATTTATAAATTGATTTATATATTTAATTATTCAGTTATTTTTTATTATTATGTATTGAATTATTTGAGATTCACAGGACTAAATAAAATGCAGAACTGCTGACCTCATGAAATTCCGGCTCTTGGTCCAGCTCTCATGAAAGGACAGCTCCGATTCTTCGATGGTAACAGTCGCACTGTATCGTTAAAGATAAGTTCTAGTATTCGCATTTTCAACTGCTATATAGAACTGCCGTAATATACTTTGTTTCTAGAACGTATATTAAATTTATAATCAGATCAAAGCAACGTTAAATTTCCTTTGTTAGGCCAGTAGTATAAAACCCATGGTTTATTTATTGCACTGGTTAGTGATAATACAAAAGGTAACGAAGAAAAAGAAGAGGAAGAAGAAAATCGCCAATCTAGTCTATTTTGGTTTCACGTTTTATATTCTAAACTAGCAAGTTGTGTATCGGGAAAATGGCAATGTTTGTCGATATTACGTGATATTTTTTTTTCTGTAAAAGGTAATAAAATTGGAAGGTGACTTGGTTCCATAATCCTGAAGAAAAAATATTGCCACAAAATACGAGGGCTGTTCAATAAAGAATGATCACAATTTTTTTTTTAGAATGTACCTTCACGCATCCTCATAATTTTGATGGTCTTTCTCAAAACAGTCTCCTCTAAATGCGATGCACTTGTCCCAGCGTTTCTGTCAGTCTTCAAAGACATGCTGGAAACCATTTTTGACAGATCCTTCAAAATCGCCTCCGCAGCCTTCACCACTGCTTCTGATGATGGCTAGTGCCTCCCACGACGGCGTTTCTTCAAGTTGGGGAATAGAAAAGTGTCACATGGGGCTAAATCCGGACTATAGGAAGGGTGAGGGATGCACTTGACGTTGACTTTTTCAAGATATTCAGCAACAACATTGGCAATATGCAGCCGCGCAATACCGTGGTGCAGCATCCAGTCTTTTGCGCCTGATATGGACTTGCAATGTTTTCAGGACTTCCTGCAGTACTGTCCAGTTACGGATGTGTGTGCAGATACAACATGCTGATAAACCATTCTATAAATACCAAAGAATGAGATGACCATAACTTTCCCAGCAACCACTTTTGCTTTTTGGGGGTTGGTGATGAAGGAGATTTCCACACTGAGCTTTGCTGCTTGCTCTCAGGATCAAAATGATGTAGCCAAGATTCATCAGTTGAAAGAAAGTCCGGATCTTCCTCTAACATCAACTTTAACTGCATGCAGACCCGCATGTGGCTTTCCTTTTGTTATGGAATCAACAGTCTTGGAACCCATCGCGCACAAACACGTCTCATGTGTAATGTTTCTGTCACCAAAGTGTGGGTGGCACCCAATGAAATGTCCAGTATTTCAGAAAGTGATCTTAAGGTCATTCGTTGATGCTCTCTCACTATGGCAGCAGGAGTGTACATGTTTTCTTCCATAAGAGCAGTAACTGGAGCACCGGGACCTTCTTCCTTTGAAATTATTTGTCTCCGCTATTTAAACATTTTAAATCATGTTCGAGCTGTGTTGTAGGGAAGAACAGACTCTCCTTAGGCCTCCTGTAACATGTATAGGCCTCAACTGAAGACTTCTTGAGACGAAAGCAGAATTTCAAAGGCGCATATTGTTCCTCGCGTGTTACCTCTATTACAGTGGTAGGCGATACTGAACATGTCTGAATTTTCCTGGTTCTCACAGGTGGGCTACAGGAAGACCAACAATGAAACTACTACGGCGTGTTTGTTTCACATTTAGCTCACAGAATATAATAAGATTGAATTTTAGTGCTAAAAATTATGACTGTAGAAAGATTACGATCATTCTTTATTGAACAGGCGTCGTACTTCTATGATAAGCAAATGGTAACCACAGAAACAGCTGCTTAAATACTCTTATACGTCTTTTTAAAATGTTTATTTCTTTATTACGGTCAACAGAAATGTTCATTTTTACTACCGAAGAAAAGTGTGATAAAACTATAACAGAACAGAATTGAATAGTCAACTGCTAGCAAATATGGTCATTTGCCTCTACTGATCATGCGCTATGTGGACTGCAAACTAAATGGAATAGCCTTGTTTTGCCTTGTTATTGTTGGCTTCCTGCTCAGATAAATGCTAAAACGTGTACAGAGTAAACGCCGGAGGTTCTGCTCCCATTAGTCTTGGACACGTAGGACCAAGGCCTCCTTTTACCAGGGAGTTACCGAGCTCTCCCAAAAGGGCACCCGGTGCCTCCGTGGGGCTTTCCATAGGGCAAGACCTAGAGACTAAGAAGCCACCCCCCATCTGGTCCTGTGGACCCAATACGGGATGGAAGTGATACGCCACTTACGCGTGCCAACTCCATAATGGGAAGGCTACCGATATGACATCGGTAGGGCCGCCTGGTCATCTAACACACCTTCTACTAGCTATGCTGTCTAGTACGCGGGAATATTAATGGCTTCCCTCAACCCCGTCCGGAGACGTACCCGATCTCCCACGGGTATCGGGAACACACTGCCCCCTCGAGTCCTACCCAATCCGAACAACTGCCAATCAGGGAGGGGCTCGAATGTGCGGCCCGAGGTTCATCTAGTAACGTCAGAGGTACCACGAGTACTAGGGGTCCGCAGCGCCCGCACCACGGCAGCTGAAGGGGACAGATTCCTTCCCCTACGGAGAACCGCTAAGAGTACATTATACAAAAAAAAATTACCTGAATCAGTAATCTAAGCTTATGAAAGGTTCAATCAATAAATAAGTCGCAAAATCAGATAGAGCCAATAATAAGAAAAAAAAAAAAAAAAAGAACTAGCTGAAATTTATTTTACTTTTCGACATAATCAGCCGATACATTGAGACACTTATCTTATGTGTTATAAGTCCTTGGTTGCTTTTGCTTTTCGGATTACGGCGTCATCGGTTTCGAAATGTCGGCCGCTCTAAAGACCTTCTAGAGGCTCGAACGGAGGGAAGTCTGGCGGCTAAGTCGGGACTGTAACCTCAATGTTCCATGAAAGGGTCGAGCCAGACTGAAAAATTCAATGCCATAGGCGGGATTTGAACCACGGATCGTCACGGACCAGAAGATTCATGGTTCAAATCCCGGCTATGGCATTGAATTCTTCAGTCTGGCTCTACCCTTTCATAGTGCGTCCTACACACTAGTGTGCAATAACAATTAATTTCCATTAATTGTACCTAATAGTGGTCCAAACTATAAAGCCCGGGCCTTAAAGTACTTAAAGCATAGTAAGTCGCCATTAAGGTATACATGTATTAGTTTATCTTGACAGGAATCCTGCGCGGTAGGGATGAATAGCAACTGTGGTGGGGTTAGTGCACCTATCGCCACAATGCGTCCTACGCGTAAGATTACGAGAGGGGAGGGCGGTGTATAAGGGGTCTAAAAGCAAATTTCATTCTTGAAGCCAGTTTTGCAGCTGTTATAAACTATGTTGTAATTCTTACTATGGTAGTAATCTCCACGCTTTTGTTGGATCTTAAATAGTGCATAGGCATTTGGAACAAAACCCTGTTCTCCTCCAGCAGGCATAATAAACAACTGTCGGCCTTTCAATATCACTGCAGAGTCCCTGTAACGAATTTCACTCCAGGCATATGGTCCAGTATGTGCTGTATTTATATAAGTTTCATCCATATAAACTATATAAACTTCACTTCGATATCTCCGAATATTTCGTAAATACTTAAGCCTTTTTGCACGTATGGTGCGATGTTCGATTAAAATTTGTCTGTCGCGCTTAGTGTCTTTTTTTTTCTTCTTCAAATACTCCTAGCTTCAAAAGAACTCTTCTTAATGTTTAGACACTGCCTTGGAAGTCAGTAGAATTTTTAGCTTCATAAGCTCTTTCTTCAAAGCTGGTCTTTGTTTTTCTGTGCTTTAAAAATTATTCATATTTCGCCTAACTACTTATGAATTAAAAGATCCAAATTAGAATTTCTGCATGTTCTTAATCTTTGTTTACTGGGCATGGAGAAGGACGTTGTTGCACTAGCACCAATGGCTTTTCTTTCCTTAATAACTCACCTAAACTGCTTTCAGACACAACTGTTGCCTCAGATACTCTTCCCCAGATTTTTATAGCTGACCCAGACCATTGTTCCTTTTTTATAAATCTAGGGATATTGGCTATTAGTTCTCGTGTTTTTAAACGTAGCACTTTATTTCCTAATGTGCTGCTAGGAGGCGTCATTTATAAATGCTCTCTTGGAACCAGGAGACAAGCACATTTTGAAACAAGCTGTAGTGTTACCGAGTAGCTCTGCACGTGTTTAGTTGCTCGCAACTGGTACGCAACTGACCTGTCCTCCCTTCCAGTTGCAACCGTTCTGAGGTGGACTCGTCCCGATACAATTGCGCATCGCTCTGCACTTTTCAAGATAAAAAAATACATCTGTAGTTGTCTCATGTGTTTATGAGAGCTCCTAAGTGGTTTACCGGGAAAAACACGAGTCAGTTGGAGAATTTAATGTCATGTCGGCTTGTTAACCATAGTAGCTTAAATGGTTAGAGCGGCTGGACGGAAACCAGAAGATCCGTGGTTCAAATCTCAGCTGTAGCATTGAATTTTTCAGTATGGCTCTACCCTTTTATAGTGCGTCCTACACACGGCTAGTGTGAAAGAACAATTAATTTCCCTCAATGTTCCAATCTGATACCGAAATCAAGGGATGCAAATGGATTTCAAAGGAATTGTGTATCTTTGTTACAACACGTGCAAGCATTGGGTTGAATAGTTGTTTTAACAAAAGAAACGTATAGAACAGTGTTCTTAGCGGGGTTCTGAATGGGTAACACTTGACTTCGTTTGAAAAGGTATTCTTCGGACCCTTAATAATGGCATGACCGAGACTAATAATCACAATGGACAAAATAGTCACAAAGGGACCTTTTTGGTGAATAAAGGACTTCAAGAGGTGAAAACCACTCACACGCAGCTGTAGTGAAGACAGTCAGCGGCTGGCGGCCGATTAAGACGGCCATCGGCATCTGTCTTGTTCAAAGGCAAACCAGAAGCGACGAGAGGAGATATTTGTCGGTTCATATATGCGTGAAGAACAAATTAAGTTTTATCGAGTAATAAGCATTCTACATGCGGTAACTCTGAACAGTGAAATATTGGTAAGCCTTGGTCGACAACTTCGTGTTTGATGTGATGATAAAAAGAAGCAGTCATTAAACCAGTTTGAAACGGGCATTCCAGTGTCATTAGAACCAACCTTACTCATACATACTCACGCATACCCTGAGAGTATCTCATTGCTCTACCCTGCGCTATCCATCCTTATCTGTTTGCATCAAACCGTTCCCAATGAAATGTTCGTAACAGCTCCTATGTTGAGCTTGCTAAGTGAGGAGGGTGTCGCCATTCAGAATTTCCCGCCTCGGTAGGGTAGATGGTAGCGCGTCTGCCTCAGGTTCAAGAGATCCCGAGTTCGAATCTCGGTCAGCGTGAGTTACCTGAATAAGGCTTTTTCCGGGGTTTTCCCTTATACTAAAGGACGAATGTCAGGTAACTCTAAGCTCCGTGGATTGGATCCTGGACACATTTGAGTATCATTTCACCCATTTCATTCATCGTCCGATATGACTTAACGTTGGAGGACGTAAATTAAAAAAAAGGAGTATCTCGCTTTGTCAGGAGTCCTGGTGAAGTTCCCGCAGTTCGTGGCATCACAGTGAGGCTGGAATTTCTGCAGTATAACGACATGCATGTCGCCGAACATGGTGACCACAGTCTTGGAAACTGATGGAACTGCCTTGAACGTTTTTGTTGCTACTGAGGTAGAGATAGATCCATTCCATGGAAGATATTTCTGATTCTGACTGAAATTGGTGAACCCAAATTATCCCGATCTCGTATGCCTTCCCTTCCCTTGTTAAACTCCTGGATCCAATATTACATTGGCTCCAGGTTGGAAAAAGGACCACTGTCACCATACATGGACGCCCTTCCGATGCACTTCTTCAGTGGACAGTCCTTTGGCCTACAGAAACGCACAATCGCACGCTGTACTGCTTGGGTACAATCATACAACACACCCGCCATCTTGCACTGGCTGCCACGGACTGATGATATGCCGGAGAGATATGACCTAACCACTAAAGTCTGTTTAGTTAACGCGTGTGCACGTCGGCGGCTGCCTTTGACGAACCCTTATAATCGTTTTACAACACCGGCCCTCCTTCTCCCAGTCCTTCCTGCAAGGTTGCCACCTTTCTAGATAAGTCATGGGTATCGTACGAGGTTTCGTACGATATATATCGCCAAGCTACAATTCTACTGGATTCCATAATAAACCTTATCTAATTCAAAGTGCGGTATTTGAAACCCAGCTCCTTTAGGAGACCGCGCTAAGTGCAGTGCCCATAAGGAAAATCACATTTTTTTTTTTGCGAATGTGCAACGAATTCGTCTAAGGTAGGCGCTCTCCCTTTTGCATAGAATCTATAAATTTCTCGGCGAATTAAATCGCATGTGAAATTATCGAAACGTTAGAGAAACGTTTCCTTTTCTTTTCACACTTGATCGGCGTCTTTGGTATTTCTTTCCTCATAATTTGTCTTACTGAATTTCAGTGAATACCCCAGGATTTATCAGGTTCATTGTATGACCCCTTACCAAGATTATTTGTCAGCACATATTTATATGTGTTCAAAACAAGCGCTTCAATTTGCTTAGAAAGTGTTCCCGTTATAACTTTGTTTTTTGAGGATTTTCCAGTAATATAACTCGGCCAGCAACACTTTCCAATTCATTCACACTATAGTCTTCACTTTGATTATTTTCACTTGACTGAAAGTTATCGACTATTTCATTTGCATTTAACTCTGCATTTCACTCCCACGGTCTCCACATCGTGACACACAACGAATTTCTGCACGTAATGAAACAGATCAACTAGAAGTTGTAACTTTGGCAACTGATACCCCACGCGGAGTAAACACGTGACTGTCTTTTCCAGAAAATCAGGGTTTCTATTGGTCCTCAACGGCAGTGTTCCATTTCTGATGTGTGGAGATAGATTTATGACGGTCTTTAGTGGGCGGGAGGGTGCGTTTCCTTTGTGACGCAACAGCACTCGCGTTGACTAGACAGACTTTACAAGCATAGGTATGCTCCTAGCTGCTGACACAAAATGCGCACGTAAGATATAAATGGTACAAGGATAACAAAGTTTTGCGACTTATTTACTCACTCATTCTCCTATAAACAGGAAAAAGCAAGCGTCGTTAAGGAAGGCATGCTTTTCTACTTTGGTGTAACTATTGGTTGGTAATTAACCAAAGTTCTGGGAGCCATGGTACGATACTTGACGCTTTTCGATAGGTGGTGCTGTTTGTTATTCCTATGTGGATAACATTATATGTCTATATCTATGTTCTAGATGAAGAAACTACCATCTTCCGGAAAGTTAGAAAATGATAATGGATTCTCGAATCTTCTGATAGTAAGAAATGTCGAAGTCGACAAATAACACAAGGTATGTACAGAAAGTAAGTTCTGTTTGGTAATAAAATTAAATTGTGTACAGATACAGAAAAATTATTTATTGCACAAAATTCTACAACTCTTAAACTACTTTTCCACATAATTGCCGAAATTTTGCAGGCATCTGTCAGAGCGAGGTACAAATTTTTGTATACCTTCTTCATAGAAGTTTGCCGCCTGTGTCTTCAACCAGTTGGAAGCATTTTCTTTCAGCTCTTCGTCATTTTTGAAGTGTTGACCGCTAAGGAAAGATTTGAGGTGCAAAAACAGATGAAAGTCGCTAGGAGCAAGGTCAGGGCTGTACGGGGGGTGGTCAAACACGTCCCAACCAAATCCTGTAGGATGTTTTCGTCGCATTTGCAGGGTGTGGTCGTGCGTTGTCGTGAAGAAACACAACACCTTTTGACAGCATTCCTCGGCGCTTATTCTGTATTGTGCGGCGCAATCCTAGCATTCAGAAAACGAATAACAGATCTGATTTCACAAGCGGCGGGATTTTCAATCAACACCGACAGTGTAAACAAGCACAATAAAGTGTACGTGGCTGACAGCGATCTCACAATGTTTCTTCTCCTTGATACAGAGCGTCTACCGCGCATGTGCGGAACTGTGATCGCAGCGCTGCAGCGGAGATAAACTGAAACAGAACTTACTTTCTGGACGCCCCTTGTATAAAAGCTATCACGTGTAAAACCAATATAAGGTCAAGTATAGACATGCAAATAATTTACATATCAAAATAATGCAATTTTAAAATACAAAATCGTATTGTAATTGCAATACTTAAGCTTTTCTGAACATGGCGTTTATTTAAAACAAACCAAACGAAACAAAACAGAAAATAAAAGGACAAACAGGTTTTCAGAAAAGAATAAGATTGCAATGATCTTGTTAATGAACTCAATAATGATGAACATTTGAAACAAAATGGATATTTATCTAAGGTTCAAAGCAGTGTCTTTGTTCTTTAGGCCCAAAGAATGTAACGGTTGTTTTGGTTTAGGCCCCGAGAGTTTGTAAAAAGCTTAAATATATGATTTAAGATAGAGTCAACATGAAAAATTCAATGCCATGGCTGGGATTTGAACCACGGATCTCCTGGTTTCCGTCATGTCGCTCTAACCCATTGAGCTACCATGGCCAATGTGCCGTTCTGACATTAAATTCTCCATTTGACTCGTATATTTCCCAGGTAGGCCACTAGGGGCTCTCGCATCCGAGATACACTGTTTGTGGTGAGTTACTATCGTAAGTACTTGAGTCCCAGGCTTCATCATTTAACTCTTCTTATTTTAGTTAATTGATGGAAATTAATCATTTCTTCACACTAGCCGTTTATAGGCTAAGGTTTTTGATAGAGTTAACATGAAAAATTCAATGCCATGTCCAGGATTTGAACCACGAATCTCCTGGATTCCGTCCAGTCGCTCTAACCCATTGAGCTACCATGGCCAACGTGCCATCCTGACATCTCGGATGTGAGAGCCCCTAGTGGTTTACCGGGGAAATATACGAGCCAAATGGAGAATTTAATGTCTTAGCTTTTTGTCTGTAGGTATCTCCACAAAACAAATTCAGTTTTTAACATCTTTCGTAATCACATAATACAAAGGAGATACCTACAGACAAAAACTCAGGTGTGTACCGGATAAACTGTCATGGTGTGACAACTTTTACATTGGAAAAACTAAAAGAAATTTGAAAATTAAGCTTAAAGAGCATTTTAGGAACATCAGGAACAAAGAAATAGATAAATCGGCGGTAGCGTACCATTTTTGGAAGGAGAATTATGATATAGAACGAGAAATCCATTTATTAAAAAGTGTCCAAGGTCCAGCTGCATTAACCACGCGAGAAAAAATTTCATAAAGAAATAGGAAAGAAAATTGTTCAATTTCGACACTACCTTTGAAGAGAACCCAAACTTCAAGTTCATCAGGATACCGACAGAGAAGCCCCTATCACCTACAAGGAGTTCATCAAATCAACATCTAGTCGACAACAGCTGATGATGTTAGGAAGATCCTAACGAAACGCGTTCAGGGTAAACACTAGCAATAAGTGGAGCAGTGAGAACAATTTCGACTCAAAATTATATTAGAACACCGCTTTGTAAGAATATTTTGCATAAGTCATGAGTACCATGCATCAGATTTTTGACAATGTGGTTATTTCGTTTAGAGTGTTGGTAATGAAGAAGGTAGAGTGGGAAATGAAACAGATAGAGAGAAAGAGGATGCGCATAACGAAGTAAAATGGGAGGACAGAAGAAGGTAGAGGGAAGTTTCCAATCCTCTCATAATTAGTTGTTTGGGCGTTTCTTGTAGCATTAGTCGTGGAAAGAGGGCTCGCAAAACACAAAGTTTAATGGAAGTAGGTGTACCATAGACTCTGGTTTCAAGCTTTTGCTTGTTCCTTGTTCCAGTAAGCCCCAAGCACTCCATACGCGTAGTTCACCCTCATCCTCCTTTCTAACCTTTGATTCATTCTCTTTTCTTACACGCACATTCAGTTATTTAGGCATTCTGTAGCCTTATCTCCACCTGCCCATTCTTCTATAAAAATGAGCCTTTATTTATTACTAATTAAAAACTTTCTAAGCATTAATTTAGTTATAAAATACCAAATATCTACAGTACTGTACAGATTAATTGGAACAGCCTTGATTTTAAATCACATTTGAGTACATAATGCTTTGTTGCTGGATACGTTTCGTTTAAAAACATTACAACAATGTATCAATAAGTGGTAGTAGTGGTAGTATATATATATTTGCTATCTGATGATTCTGTTGTATTCAACAGAGATTAACTGGCAAAATTCACTTTTAACTTTTTTTAATTTTGCTTTAAAATTACATTTGATATGAAATTTCTTCTAAAAGCTAGCATTACCATACGAAGCAGGCTGGCGACATATTTGACGTTAGGATATAAACATCGAGCGAGCGACGTCGATCTAATCGACGTTGGCAGCAAGAGATTAAATGTGTACTGCCAAAGTTGTCTTAAATATTTCACAGATAACAAACTGATAGACTTTGAAATTAAGTATTAGAAACTATCTAGGAGATAGTTAAATACAGACAGAGAAAGTTGAAAGACGAAACTTGTGAGGAGGAATTGGTAACGTGATTATTCAAAGGCTGGAGAAACAATTGAACTTATGTTCACTAAACACTGTTTACTGTTGTTTATTCTAATATAGCTTCTACAAACCATTTTCATGAAAACTCTTTCTTTATACACTAAGTTTGAAAAATAAACTACTAATAGATGTTTGTTATGGTTGCTATGTTCGAATTCAAATTTTTGTACCTTGGTGGCGTATCAAAAATGTGCTTTATTCGTAATTCTGAGGTTCAGATTTCAAATGAACTCCCAACCTTTCTTTGGGACCTTTCTTAGTTTTGAGAGGACAACTTTAGACTCAAGGAGCCAAATGTGATAACTGAAAAGTCTGCTAATTTCCTTTTATTATGGATTCACATAACTCACTTCCTTCACGAAGAAATGTAGCTTATTTATGGCTGCTAAAAGCACAACATTGTCAATTACTTTAAAATTCGTTCAACAACTCTGTTATTTATTGTTTCATAATTTTTTCGGAGCACTGAAATGAGTATTTTGGGGAAATTACTCTTTGCAAAATTGTAAAATACTGCTAAATTTATTTAGGGTAATGAACTCACAAAAAGCACTACAGAAGTATGCAGCAAATAAGGGATTGATTTCACCTCAAAATAAGGAGAATAAAAAAGTAATGGCCCGTGGGGGGATCGAACCCACGACCTTCGCGTTATTAGCACGACGCTCTAACCAACTGAGCTAACGGGCCCGTTAGAACAAGGAGTGAAAGTATAAAAGACAAAGCTGCAAGTTCCGCGCTGCAGGCCTGGATGACGTAAACCGCTACGTGGAGGGAACGTATTGCTATATTAATGTGTGTATTACGACTCTTATGCTAGTTGTGACGTAAACCAACAAAAAAGTATACACTTACGGATGCTAACTTGGTAGGGTTAATTATAGAATTGCCAATTTGCCTGAACTGGTGCAGCTTTAGTAGTTATATTATAAACATTATAGAATTTTACATTTGGGTCAATTCCAGTGGTTTATAGTACAGTGTGGCTAACATTTTACTACAGCTTGAGGAAGACTCATTAATGATTTCAGATAGATAGTTTTATTCACCTTAGGAATATACAATATTCATGGCTTTGTCAAATTTGTACCCATAAGAATAATACATTTCTTATGAGTAATACAATTATGAATAATACAAGCTTGATGCTTCTTAGTCCTGAGTTCACAAGGTTACGCTTTGCGACTTGGTGCCCTTTGTATAGTTTAGCTTTAGCTGTGCTTGTTAATTACGTGCATATCTTAGATATCGACTATCGCTATGCGTTCGATGGTGGAATTGATCCAATGTATTAAACAATGTCTCTATTAAATAAAATTTTTAGCAGAAACTTTCTACAATGAAAACTTTGAAGAAGATATATCTACACATTTTATATTTTGATTGAATTCAGTTCAAAATAATTAAGGGTTCGCTGTCCAACTTTTTATGTTCGTGAATTTGAAACATATTATACGTATTACACGTTGGAAATTGAAGTTATATAGAGGTAAATTTTTTTTACATCTGTATAATAGCTGCTAACAATTCTGTTACCTTTTTTTTTATAAATTTTCGTTTCAAAACGTTAAGTTTGACATGTTGAATTAAAAAAAAATGATAGGTACCCTCACATGACTTTCGCTTCTCAATCTTGTTGTTCTCTATTGTTAAACCCGTGTTAAGTCTTAACATCTGTTGGTGAAACCGTGCATTAGTGTAATGTGTGAATAAATATATCATTCTCGTTTACTAAAGCTAATTTGACAGCTTTATCAAGAGTATAGTTGAAAACGATTTAAGAAGTAATAGTCTCGTCCTCCAAGTTGGGTTTTTGGTAGTTGGGATAAGCTACCAAGTAAAACTTAAACAATTTCAAGGGAGCAAGCTAATCTATATACGGATGGGCATTATAATAATTTAATTTGAATGTAATTTATGCTCTATCGATATCCAATCATGATAGTACTGGGAACTATATCTAGTTTGAGTAGGCCATTACTTACGCTTCACTAGTTAATTATCGATCTGTTTACAATCATTTAATCAAGTTAGTTCAACTGTTAATCCCGATAACGGGCTTATAATAACAAACAGGCATCTAAATAAATCTGTTTAAGCACAAATAGTAAAGTTTAAACCAGAAGTTATATTTGTATTCTAAATTGGAGTCGATCCCACAAACATACAATCATCCCCTAAAGTATACAATCTGTATTTCTGTGAATGAAAGAAAAGTGTCTGGGTAAGTGTACGAGGGTGGTCTGAAAGGTTTCCGACCTGAACATGAAGATGACAGCACTCGTAAATAAAAACTAGTGAATTTCGCTGTTCATCGGTGGACAGTTACTCACCAAAGTTTCAGCCATTTTGGACGCTCAGTTGTTATGTAACACTCATTTAAGAGAGTTGATGTGGGTGTTTTTTATGAAAATTGACAAAATCGGTTATCGAGCTGTCATTAAATATTTGTTTTTGAAAGGCAATACGCCTACGCAAATCAAAGATGGGTTGGATTCTGTGTATGGGGACTTTGCACCATCATTTACTACAGTGAAATTTTGGGCAGCTGAATTTAAACGTAGCCGTTAGAGCTTGGGAGATGATGAACGTTCGGGATGTCCTAAAACTGTAACTTCCGACGAAAACATCGCCAAAGTTCACCAAATGGTGCTAGATGGCCGCTGAATTAAACAGAGAGAGAGAGAGCAGAGGCTATGAACATGTCAAAAAACGTGTTTGTCACATATTAAATCAACATTTAGACATGAGAAAGCTGTCCGCGCTTGGGTGCCGCGTTTGTTCACGTTAGACCAAACAAGTGTTCGAATAACATTTCCAACGCTCTGTTGGCGCAGTTTAGGCGCAATAAATCCGAGTTTTGGCACCGATTAATTACTGTAGATGAAACTTGGATACACCATTATACGCCCGAAACAAAAATACAGTCCAAACAGTGCAGTGGACTGCAAAGGGGGAACCGGCTCAAGAAAAGCAAAAACTTTTTTTTTTTCGCCTGGGAAAGTGATGGCAACTGTTTTTGGGACAGTCATAGAGCTATTTTAATCGATTATCTTCAAAAAGGAAAAGCCATTTCAGGAGCATACTACGCATCATTACTTGACAAGCTGAAGACAGAACTTGCAGAAAAACAGCCACATTTGCAGAAAAAGGAAATCCTGTGCCTTTAATGTCGAAAATTTTTATTAATATATACTTAACAAAGCGATTAAGCGGTTGGCTTGAATAAAATACGTGCATTTTGTGTTAAAAATGCATATTCATATTATTAATACATAATTATATTATACTTAACGAAACGGTAACAGTAGTGTCATTGTATGATTTATGATATTCATATTTTGATGTTATCGGATTCACGGCCTACTCGATTCTAACTTTACCGTTGAACCAGAGAGAAATAGTGGTTTTTCTCTAGCATAGAGGGGCGGTTGAGTATACAATATGTGGATGAAGTATGGGAGAAAATTGGAAGGAGTTCCTTATTTACGAACCTATTGGAGAAGAAAAAGGAAAAAAGGTCGAAAGCGTTTCTTTAGACGATAAAGGGTTTAGTATTAAACAAATTTAAACACGTAATGAAGTATAATTCGTGCAGATTCACTTTCAAATTGAAGATAGATGTGACATATTTGGCGTGATCATTTCTTTTTTGGAGGATAATTCTAACTACGTTATTGCCAGGGTGTTTTATTGCCCCCCCCCCCACAAATAGACCAAACTGACAAAGGGCAGGAATTCAGGAAAAAATATTAAAGTAAATTACTTTCTGTTTAAACCAAACCCTGGATATCGGAACCAACCAGAAGACTCGAGTTTGCGCTTCTAGAGAATACTCTTTCTTTTTGTTTGCGTCGTTTCAGAGATATTTCAGTCTTTCCTCTTAAATTAGCGTCACCTTCTGTTCACTTCCATTAATTAAGTTACAGAAAGAGTTACTTCTTAATAAGCATTCCTTTGTCACCTTGTTAAGGTCCAGTTGCACTTTGTATATGAAATCTCACATTCCTAGTTCCTGAAGCATACTAACAAGTCTAGCCCGCCTTTTAATTAATTTATGTTTTACTCTTGAAGAAATACCTGAGGAAAAAAACGTAGGTTTAACAAAAATGTTAGTTGAGAGCGCAACACATTCCAAAAACAGCTCAAACCCCTAAATTACTATTTGTTAATTTTTAAAATATTTTAATAAATATCGTAACAACTGCAGAAAAATAAACAACAGCGTATATACCAGGGTTGGTCAACAAAGACTGAGACTGATTTTTTTTTTCACAGATGTTTATTACTGCAATTCAATGAGTTCTCAATTCAGAGTTCTCAAATCGAATACTCCTAATCTTTGCCTTTAGTGACGGGAATAAAAAGAAGTCACAGGTTACAAGATTAGGGCTATAAGGTGAATGTGGTACACAGGTAATGTTGAATCGAGCCAGAAACTGCATGATTTGATTTGCGACGTGAGGCCGTGCATTGTCATGATGAAGTCGCCACCCAGTCCGAGAAAGCTCTGATCGTTTCTTTGCAATGTGCTTCTTCAGTGTAGCCAATACTGACGTGTAGCATACTGCTGTAACAGTAGTGTGAGAGGGAACTGCATACTGGTAAATCATTCCATGACAGTCAAAAAATGTGATCACTATCACTTTCCCTGCAGATGGAACGTTTGTCTTTTTTGGTGATGGAGAACCTGGTGATTTCCACACTGTGCTGCCTTGTTTTCCTCACCAGTGATAATCAAAGCTTAGGGATATTCGATTTGAGAACTCTGAAGCAGTGTTCAAGAAAAGTGAGGCAATTCACGTGGACCTGACAAAGAATGGTCTGCAGCACGTGTTCAAGGACTGTCAGAGACGCTATAAAAAGTGCATTGAAGTAGGAGGGGACTACTCTGAAAAAGATCATGTAAACATTGAATTGCTGTAGTAAACAACTGTGAAACAAAAATCAGTCTCAGTCTTTGTTGATCAGCCGTTGTAGGTATATAAACAAAACTCATAAAATATTTATAATGAGACAGCATATTTGTTAGTTCAAATGTTCCTATTATACTTTCTGCACCTTATACGTATTATTCATTGCATTCCACCTAAAATTTGATGACAAAATTTTACTATAAAACATGTTTAGAGTGAACATGTGAAAAAAGTTAGAATGTATGTATACAGTAATAATAATATAATGACCCATGGCGCGACAGACCTTAGAGGGCCAAGGACTACCAACCCGACTGCCGGCCTCACGCCCACTTACGCACGGCAGAGGTGGATAATCATCCAAACGATACGGGGAGATGTGGTCAGCATCTCGGCATTCCCCAGCTGGAATGTTGGTTTCCGTGACCAGGGCCGCTTACCTAGTGTAAGCTCTTCATTTTCCTCACGATGCTGAGTGGGCACCGGTCCTATACCCGGAACCTAAAATCCCCACCACATGGGTGGGATCGAACCCGGGCCCCTTTCCGTGGCCCAGAGACCAAGGCATGCTGCCTTAGCTCGCTACGCCACGGCGCAGGACGTATGTATACAGTATAGCAGTATAACTCAAAATGAACAGGCGGTTAACTATAACCAGACCGCGAACAAAACGCAGTTGTAGGCGTGGCCTACCAACTCTTGCTTTTCCCCTCTACCGTCATTTCACGTTGCCTCTCCTCCATCGCACGGGCTGCACCGTTCATCTGTTTCACTCGCTTTCGCTTTCACTGTTACATTCACTCTTTGCATTTTCTGCCAAATCACTGCTTAGTTGCTCAGGGCTTAAAGAAACTATGATTCTCCCTATTTGTTGATTGACTGCGAGGTCATGTCCGAGGTAACTTTCTGTCAACTTTGAAAATCAAAAAGCATTAAAATACACGCGTTTGGTGTGGTTTCCGCTCTGTCGTATGCAGGAAGGGAAGGGTGGAAGTCACGTGATACTTGGATGGCGAGAAGGGAAGAAGGTTCTCCTCGCGCATGCGCACAGCGACTGCATTTTGTTTGTGGTCTACCTCTAACAACCTTGTTAACTAAGTTCATAGTTTCATGCTTTTATTCTCTATCAAATTTATCTTTATCTAGGGGTATATTTATTAACCTGTAAATTAAACTATTAAAAATAGAAAAGTTACGTGAAAAAGGTTATTTTTATTTTTTATATAATTATCAATATGAGCTGGCTTCCTATAAATGTCAACATTTAATTTATTGTTAATGATTTGAATTAAAATACCATATGTTTATGACATTTTATGACACTTTATGATCTAAATTTTAGATCTTTGAAACCACACAAACATGTTTTTAGTATCTAACCATTTCCATTAGTTTTTGGAAGAACTATTATAATAATCGGAATGTACATTGTTCAGATCATGTATTTTATCACGAATACAGCAGTAATTTACTTGTCAACGAGTGGGATACCGCACTGTGTCACCGTTCAAGTTATTGTATACCAAACTCGTGAGGGAGGGATGAGATGAGGTGCTCAACGAGTGTGACGGAACCAGACGCAGGTAGCACAGGCCAGCGTGGAGGATTCTTAATGTGTGCCGAAGGTTCATCTCGGTTCCCGAGTTCTTGGTGGAGTCACGAGCTCACGGGTCCCGCAGTTTGACAATGGCTCCCCTTGCGGGAACAGACCATAGCGTCGATCCTTTACCTACACGTATAACCCTGAAAGATTAGGTTGAAATGAAGGTGAAATGAAATGTAGGGAGGGATGGGAAGACGGAAAAAGAATATGATCAAACCATTATTATGTATATAAGATTTTTAATTAACTAATTTTAATAATTATATTTTAATATTTTATTTCTAATTAAAACCTCAATGACTCAAGTGTTAGCGGAGGAGTTCATGCATGTAAACCGTTTATGGAGAGAACTAAAAGATTTTCCTAGTGGCTTGTTTCCTAATACCGGAAGAGCCAGATGTGTGTATTTAAGGCAGACGTGTGGGTAGGCGATGTCCTCGTGTTTGCAAAACATGCAAAGTTAAAGCAATGTACTCATAAATTAATTGATTTATAGTGTGAATTGAAACCTAAAGATGAATTACATGCTGTGTAATTTGCAATTGTTCTGATTGTTTTGAATTATCCCTTAATGTAACCAGTGGAACGTTTTGCAGAATTGGCCTAGTGAACAAGGAACACAGATTAAAATCAACACTTTGGTCATATTGGTCGGCCACCAGGAATCGAACCCGGCAGCCTGTTAATTCTACGAGGGTTAAATCTTGAAACAGATATTAATACAGATGTATTAAACAAGGGACAGAATTGCTAAGAACGATCCTCCTTTCAACGTCACGAACTTCCAGCTATAAAATTGGTTATTCGGATCCAAGCATTTCTCTTCAGAAGAGACAAAGAAAAACAAACATGGGGTGGGGGGGGGGTAGTGAATGACCAAGTCGACGAATCAAAGAGCAGTGGCAGCCAAGTAGAAAGTTCTTCAAGAGTGCTAAAGGTTTGCTCCGTTTCAGTATTTGTTTTGAGAGCTGAAAGGACAAAGGACGCTGTTTGGACGAAATTTTAATCAAAAGAGAGCTCTTCCATTCACAACTTATTCGAAGTAAATTGCGTTCATGTTTTCTGCCAAGTTTTCATTGTAAAAACAGATGACAGCTACTTGGAGCATCCCAATTTGTTTTGGTATTCAAAAGTTCCTTTATGTAACAAAATACCAGTTATAAAGACAAGAAAACTGTCAACAATCCCGAACTGTGTATTTTGAAACTCTCAAAGTGCTACTTCTCCATAAAGGATTGTATGAATATAATCCCAGTTGAAATATCCCTAAGCCTTATTAACATTGATATTAAAGTTGTGTCCACATATATTAAAAATAACTAATTATTTTAGGTTGATTTATAATTTGACACCTGGTTGGTTGTCTGCAAGTGGCGAAGGATTTATAGTCACCTTTCGAAAGGTAGAGACAGACTGAAAAATTCAGTACTATAATCGGAAAATACTTGAACCACGGATATCCCGGTCTACGTCCAGTTTCTCTTAACAATTGAGCTACCATGGCAACGTGCCGGTTGAAACAGTATTTTAAAACTGCTTATTTATAATAAATGTAAGCCTCAGAAAAAAGTAATTATTAATTTTGTAAGATTTTTCATGTGATTGGTTTATTGAACGTTATGATCAATGTGTGAAAGTGTTAAAACATTTGTGTGATAAATACATAAGAATATTTGAACAGTGTATGAAAAAGGAAAGAAGATATATATATATATATAAGAAGTATTGGAATAATATAGCATGTAACATTGCACGTACTATAAATACTGTAATATTTATTTGGCAGCGTTAAATTATTAAACTTGTAAACATTAACCCCTTGTGTCTCGCAAATATTATTTAAAATATCACTTTGCACGTATTTATTACATAGTCTATTTATTCTATTGTCCCTCTTATTGCAGGATATAAATATTGGAACGTACCCAATCGAACAGAGAGAAAGGTGGTTGGACGTACCCTACATGCTATGGCAGTTGTGTTTATGCTATGTCTCGAGACAATGTGCTCAAAGTTATTCAGCCGATTGTGAACTCACTAGTAATATGGGACGTAAAGGTAATGAGACAACGGTGGCAGAGAGGAATATCGTGATAAATATGTACAAACAAAATAAATCTCACTCTGAAGTTTCCAAAACTATTAACAGAAGCAAAAATACAGTGTTCTGCACAATTCAACGCTTCAAATAGACAAATACTCTTGTAAATAAACCTAGAAATGGCGCTTCTTCTAAACTCACCACCAGAGACAGGTGGCAAATAATAAAATTGATGAAGCAGAATCCGAGAGTCACTGTATCTGCGATTAGAGGATGCCTTGAGCAATATTCTGGCTCTGTGGTTCACAACAGAACAGTTGAACGGGTTTTAAATAGTACTGGGTAAAATGCCTGCGTTCCTAGGAAGAAACCATATGTTAATAAGGTGAATAAGAAAAAGCGTATTAGAATTTGCTATACAGTATGTGGTGAAGCCAACAGAATTCTGGTATAAGGTTCTCTGGTCGGACGAGAGCAAATTCTGCTTATACAAGAGTGATGGACGTCTTAAAGTGTGGAGACTGCTAAATACAGAATGGGAACCTAAGAACATGGCAGTTACAGTGAAACATGGTGACAGTGTATGATGGTATGGGGCTGTATAGATTCATCTGGCTTTGGTGAACTGGTGTTCATAGATGGGATCATGGACAAATTTGAATATAAGTGGATTCTTGAAAAGAATCTTAAAAAGAGTGCAGAGAAGCTGGGATTAGGGCATGACTATTACTTCATGCAGGACACTGATCCGAAGCGTACTGCTGAAATTTTAAGGCTTTGGATCGTGCACAACACTGCTCATACTTTGAAGACACTGCCGCAATCTCCAGATTTAAATCCTATAGGGAACATCTGTAAGGAACTCGAGGAGCGTGTGCGGAAGCATCACATCAGAAGCAAGGATCATCTGAAAGAACTTCTTCAAGCAGAGTGGAGACATATGGACTCTGTAGTCACTAAACAACACACACAGACAATGCCCAAACGATTATCAGCAGTCATTCAAAGAAAGGAGATGATAACTAAATACTATCTGTTCTCTGTTCGAATACTTATGTCCAGAGGTAAAGCAACAGTTTTATTTCTTCTTGTAGTGCAAATTAGTTTCAGTTGCTATTTATGAGTTTATATGTTTAATGGAAGACTAAAGTTTATTTTGTACCAGTTGTATTTACGTATGCTTACTCTGCGTAGCTTTAAAATTATATAAGTAATAAATATGTTTACGTTCGAATACTTATGTCGGCACACACACACACACACACACACACACACACACACACACACACACACACACACACACACACACACACACACACACACACATATATATTTGACGAGGCCCCGTGCCGAACGACATTCCAGCAACTACCTAGCTAGAATCCTCTGAAGATGCTCGTCAGAAATATGAGCGAAACGTCAGGAGAATTTTCATCCTCTGGACCACTGCCTACAAGCCCGGGAAACACATTCTATTGGATTAACGCCGGCCGTGAAAGCCTAAGCATGTACACTGGTAGGAAAGGCCAACTGGATCGGTATTTTATACCCACTTGAAATACTCACGACATTGACAAATAGGCCATAAATGATTTCTTATTCACCGTGTTTGGAAATAAAGGAAAGGAGATTAGAGAAGTAGAAGCCTAAAGAAAATGACTGAATGTTTGAAAGGTTAATAAGCAGATAGCTAATTTTGGCAATCTTTTATTTTAGTAATTACTGTTTCCATTAGTTCATTAAATATTACATTAAGCTGACCGTTGCAACATAACAGATTCCACCTTTACTGTAGATGCATACACAATGACATCCCTAACCTCTAAGAGTAAAGTAAATCTAAGTAAAAGGGAGCGGAAAGAAGATTCCTTTCTCTTCGCGCATTTTCCTGTGCAGCATTATATACGTTTCCTTTCTTCTCCTCTTTAGGCAGTTTTTGCAGCTTCACATCTCCTCATAACCATTCTAAATAGTTTCTCTCTGCATCTTAACTTCATTTAAAGCACTTAGCTCTTTATGTTCTCCCGTTTATAACGTAAATTACTGTAAAATTTCCTGCAACGTCTTACATTTGCTCTACGCGATCATAGCGCTGGTTCTATTTTTATCCGCTCTCTTCTTTTGGCTTTATGCCAAACAACTTTATTGTATAGAATAATGGCGATTCATAAAAGTATAAGTTTTTGATAATTACATGCGAGCACCTTTCAACTAGTGAACGGTCGAGATAAGCAACTTAGCACTCGAGAAAAACATAACACTGAAAATTCCAACCAAATGCAAAGAACATTTCGAAAATAATTCATAATACATAACAATTTTTACATAACGTAACCATTTTTATAATAAGTTATTGTCTATCTCTTAAGGTTTAGAAGTTACATCAGGGGTGGCTCGGCCTTACATGCTGCATTGCTCTTGTCTGTTTTATTAATCACATTGTAGAGATTTTAAAAGACCATGTAAGTAACAATGCGTTATGGTAAGTATAAGAAATCGAGTGCAAACAACAATGAATTCTTGATGCATGGAAAACACCTGCGTAACTAATGGAATGCATCTTGGAACAACGTGCTGAGAGCCGCAAGGTCGCTAATCAGCATTGCACATGTGTATAGCCTTCCCCTCTTGCCTCCCTGATGTCCTAAGTTCGGTAGTTTTTCGCACGAATGTGTGCTGCATCTGGGTGTTGCGGGGTGACCATTCGCTGCGCGGTAAAGCAGGGTCACCAACACTCATAGCTGCAGAACTTGAATATGCATTGAAAATAATTATCTATCATTGCTTCATATTTTATTTCTAGAAACTAATTCCATTCTTCTTACATAAACAGATCCAAAATCGAATGGTTATTAAATCGCAGGGTAGATAGTTTGTGATGCACCTATCCTGTTGGCACAATACTTCATTCCCGCGAGCATAACAAGTGAATGTGGTTCACATGCTCGCATTGTATCCAAATATTTCTTTGTGTAACGTTATTTAGTGGCTGATATCAGTTTCTGTATTTTGTGTGTGAGTGTGAAACGTCTTAGAAATTCACTTTATTCACTGTATGAGTAATTGAATATTACGAAAACTGTAACCAATAAATAATTAACACCGTTAATGAACTACTGAAACCTGCCTTTTCAAGGAGAGCATTAGAAGAAAGGGTTAGTACAAAATTGTTAGGGTGACCAACACCCGATCTAAAACTTGAGTAAACAGCGAAGAGAAGTAGAAATTCGGTTTATATCATGAAGAAACATCGGTGCACAGACTTCATTTTTCGAAACTTTATCCCTCAGCACGCTCTTATTTTTCAGTACCAGCCGCCACTGAGTTATACAAAGATCATCCACTTCAGAACCTATTCGAAAAAAATTCAACATATATTAGGTTTTAGTTAATTGATGGAAATTAATCATTTCTCCACACTAGCCGTATATAGGCTAAGGTTTTGATAGAGTCAAATCCCGGCCATGGCACTGAAATTTTCATGTTGACTCTATCCATCAAATATCTTAGCCTATATACAGCTAGTGTGGAGAAATGATTAATTTCCATCAATTAACTAAAATAATAAGAGTTAAATGATGAAGCCTGTGACTTAAATACTTAGGATAGTAAGTCGCCACAAACGATGTATCTCGGATGCGAGAGCCCCTAGTGGTCTACCGCGGAAATATACGAGTCAAATGGAGAATTTAATATGAGGACGGCACGTTGGCCATGGTAGCTCAAAGGTTAAGAGCGACTGGACGGAAACCAGGAGATCCGTGGTTCAAATGTCAGCCATGGCATTGAATTTTTCATGTTGACTCTATCTATCGTATATATTAGGTTGTCTCATAATTAATATCGGTTTTTTGATTTTGGGGTTTTGGAAAATTTATTAGTTTCTTTAGTTTGTTAACGCTATTTAAAAGATACCATGGCTAGTATTGCGTACATTGCAAGCATATATCATCTTCAGTTGTAAATAAACAATCAAAAATAGAGATAAAGTCTGAACTTAAAGCCCTTCTAAAACACTACTGGAGACAAGATTATAAAGTCGCTGCGGCAGCTCAAAGAATATGTGAAGTGGATGGAGAAGGTGTCGTTAGTGAACGTGTGGCACAGCGATGGTTCCAACGTTTCAACAATAGAAACCAAAACACTAAAGATTTACCACGCTCTAGAAGACCTAAAGTATGGAGTATTGAGGATATACGCCACGTTTTGCGAGAAATTCACATAAAACTACCTGTAGGCTTTCAGAAGAACTTGGTGCATAAAATGATACCATATATCGCCACATTAAGACACTTTAAAAATTGTTCAGAAGCTTATGAATTGAAACCTCAACAGGCTGAATGTGGATTGGATATCTGCCGTAATCTCATTGATGATAGATTTGCCAGGAAAATTGTCACTCGTGATGAAAAATGGATATATTACCGAATAGCTGATGCCTCGAAACAATGACTTAATCCCCGCCAACCTGCCAAAGGGTCCCAGAGTAATGTTGTGTGTCTGGTAGAATTTTGAAGGTGTGATTCACTGGGAGTTTGTTCCAAACGGGCGGATGATTGGTGCGGAATGTTATTCTCAGTAACTGAAACGAGTTCATGAAATTTTGAAACGGATATACCCAGCATAACTTTACCAAAATAGAGTTCTATTGCGACAGGACAATATCACACGCCATACTTCACTAAAAACCATGGGAAAAGTTCAGGAATTGGGAGAAATCGAACTGCTACCACACCCTGCATACAGCCCTGATCTCGCACCATCAGATTATCATCTTTTTCGATCCATTGCCCACTTTCTACGTGTAAGAAATTTTGACAACATTGAAGCAGTGCGAGTGTCACCGAATTCTTCGAATCAAAAACCAGAGACTGTTATAGTCACCCTGTTCGAACCGTTACCATGGATTTATATTTGGTAATAGATATCTCTCAGATAACGCACTGATTACTCCACCTGGAGTGGAGTGTGATTCCTGCGAATTCCATTGGCTGAAGTGATGCGTTCATTGGTGTTTACCACACGAATGGGAGGCGCGTCAGTACCCCTCTCTTTCTTTCAAGAATAATCAGTGCGTTATCTCAGAGGTTTCGGTTAACAAAGATAAATCCATGGTAACCGCTCCTGCAGGGCGACTTTACCATCGTGGGAAGATAACCTCGCGGAACGATGACTCAGGACCATAGAATCTAATGGTCTAAACCTTGAAAATTAGCTGATTGCTCGTCAGAACACATTTAAAATAATTATTTTTCTTAAAAAAGGCATTACTTATGAAACAGTATATGTACAAGTATAAATCTTCGAAGTAAAGGACAGTTTTTCATTGGGAGATTTTCTTTGAAATCTTCGTGTCGCATCCCTGAAAAATACTGAAAACTCTAATGCCAAGTTTGGTGTTTGAACGACTTTTCGTATTTGAGGTTATGTTGTTCAAAGACACGTGTGGGTACAAGTCCACACACCATCTGAAACGCTCTTCTTGGATTCTGAGTGTCTCGAAACGTGTATGGAACTTTTGGATGCAATACTTCATCTACTTAAACGGCGGGTCATGTCCGCACCTCCATAGCGTAGATGGTAGCGTGTCTGCTTCACTTTGAAGAGGTCCCGAGTTAGCATCTCGGTCAGGATAAACTTTCTTCCGGGGTTTTCTCTTATCCTGAAAGATCAAAGTCAGATAACTCTTAAGTTATATGGACCCAGCATCATTACATTAATCGTCCGATATGACCTAACCGCTTAAAAGTACTTAAAATCTCTATAAAAGGAGTAAAGAACGTCACTTTAATATGGGTGAGGCATGTTGATATAAGAGACTGATAGGCAGATTAGGTTGACCTTATTTATCTAACGATGACTAAGAAAAGGGGAAAAATGACTGAAATGGAAACTACAGGAATATTCTACAAATGTATCTCGATACTACAAGCAAGATACCAAGTGATTTATTCCCTACTTAGAATTGATTATGGTAAACTAACCCTTTCGTATCGTAGGCCGCGGTGGGTCTCTAACAGATGTAGGCAGTTTCTTCAGCCTGAAGGAGTTCAAGATCGCTATAGAGCTATAGAGCTAGCCAGGCAGGTCCGGTTGATCAGGCAGTTGCACTGGAAGGGCAGCCGACCGACTACAGCACCTCTCTTCGGCCAAATAGCGTATTTCCAGAGCAGAACCACCACCAGAGACGTCGTGGATTCTTGCTACCTGGAAAAACCAGATGGAGAGTATTAAATAAAAGGAACTGAAACGGAGGATGTAAGGTAAACATCCATCCCAGAATTATCCTTACTGTGATCCGGAGAAACCTAAAGTGATATAAGGTCAACCGCGGAAATGGAACCTTCGACTTCCCGAATAGGGTTAGAGACGTTACTACCTCAGTTATCTCCCTCGTTCTCCTGGTGGACTGGAATCGATTGTACGAGCAATACCGGGCAGTTTCAATCTGTAGCTATTGGAAACAGTCCGTAGGGGAGGGGATCCATCCCCTTCAGCTACCGTGGTGCGAGCGCTGTGGACCCTTAGCACTCGTGGTACCTCTGACGTTACCAGAATAAGCTCGGGCCGAACATCCGAGCCCTTCCCTGAATGGGAGTTGTTCGGATTGGGTTGGACTCGAGGGGGCAGTGTTCCCGTAACACGCGGGAGGGGGCATTCAAGCCTGTAGAGCTAGTAGAAGGTGTGCTAGATCACCAGGCGGCCCTACGGAGGTCATTTGGTAGTCTTCCCTGCGGGGTTGACGCGCGTAAGTGGCGTATCCACTTCCACCCGTCTTGACGTTGGTGTCGATGGGGGGGGGGGGCTTTTTAGACTCAAGGTATTGCCCCAGGAAAGACCTCCGGAGTTTTCCATCGCTCCCGGGTGACAGAGGCCGGGTCTTAGGACTTTCGGGTAGACCTCACTGAATCTTGTAGCTATTGGAAACCCTGACCATTTCTGTTATTTTTCCTCAAATTTTACCATCTTTAGCATCCTTTCACCCACCTCTCTCTCTCTCTCTCTCTCTCTCTCTCTCTCTCTCTCTCTCTCTCTCTCTCTCTCTCTCTCTCTCTCGAGGGGCACCCTATTAGGATCATATTTTCATTTTTTCTCAATTTAGGTAACACTATTGCACTAGTAACCCTTCCAATTAATTCCAGTATAAGTCAATATAATATAATTAACTGTATCTGATATTATATAATTTTCAATTCAACTCTAGTTGAACACTCGTAAAATTTCTTCAGATATTTTACTTGCAAATTCGCTATTTTCCTCAGACACGTCGTTACGCTGCTAATTAACTCGAATTCCTTACCTGGGGAATCTTTTTGTTGTTGTTGTTTCCCTCTTCCATTATTACATTATACTAATTAATCAAATTTCAACCCACCAACCAAAACATCTCTTCTAACCTTAGTGTCCTATTTATGGGCTTTCTCTATTCGTACTTTTAAACCCTAAGATTACAGTTTCTCCCAGTTGCTCTGAACTCTTTAATTAATATTTCTTTGCTGAAAAAGTATTTGCAAAAAAATTGTTGTGGAATGTCTTTAGCGTTGAATTTAATCATATACAAAAATGTGCGTTTTTTAAGTATATTGAATAAAATACGAGGCCTGTTCAATAAATAATGATCACAAGTATTTTTTTGACAACGTATCTTTACTCGTACTCATAAGTTTGATGGTCCTTCTCAAAATAGTCTCCCCTGAATGCGATACACTTGTCCCAGCGTTTCTGCCAGTCTTCAAAGACATGATGGGTACCATTTTTGAGAGATCCTTCAAAATCGCCTCTGCAGCCTTCACCACTGCTTCTGATGATGGATAATTCCTCCCCCGAAGACGTTTCTTCAAGTTAGGGAATAGAAAAAAGTCACATTTGGCTAAATCCGGATTATAGGGATACACTTCACGTTGATTTTTGCAAGATATTCAGCAACAACATTGGCAATATGCGGCCGCGCATTATCTTGGTGCAGCATCCTGTCTGCTTCACGGATATGTGGTCTTTTGTGCCTGATATGGACTTGCTATGTTTTCAGTACATCCCTGTAATATTTTCCAGTTACTGATGTGTGTGCAGGTACAACATGGCGATAAACCATTCCATGAATATCAAAGAATGAGATGAACATAACTTTCCCAGCAGAAGCAACCACTTTTGCTGATGAAGAAGATTTCCACCTTGAGCTTTGCTGTTTGCTCTCAGGATCAAAATGATGCAGCCAGTTTCATCAGCAGTGATTACGTTTGAGAGAAACTCCGGATCTTCCTCTAACATCAACTTTAACTGCATGTTATCTCCATTGTAGCGGTAGGCGATACTGAACATGTCTGAACTTGCCTGGTTCTCACAGGCGGGAACGAGGAGGACCAACAATGAAACTACTACGGCGTGTTTGTTTCACATTAAGCTAACAGAATATGATAAGATAGAATTTTAGTGCAAAAAGTTATGACCGTAAAAATTTTGATCATTCTTCATTGAACAGCCCTCGTATGTTGAATCGTAGTCACATTACCTTCTCCCTCAGTCTTCTATAATATATATAACTTTTTAGCATGTAGTTAACATAAGTAGAGGAAATATTTTTTGGAGGCACCTTGAAAAAAAGAAACAAATCTACGCATGTGCGTGCCTGTCTGTAAACAGTTGAATTCAAAAGAAAATATTTCAGGCATATACATTCTTAGCATTGCTGACTTTGAAAGGGAACTAAAGGTCATCTGGGGGTCACAGACCTTTTGAGATTATTCCCCTTACCTAATCTCACCGGATTTTTCTTGCGGGTGCATCTAAAAATAGAGTGTACAAGAATAGGCCACGGACAATTGATGTTCTCAAGGAATGGATTGGAACAGAAATAAGTAACATTGGCGAGGATACTCTCCGTAAAACTGCATAGAATATGGTGAGACGAGTACAAACATGTATAGATGCTGGTGGAGGACACCTCCAACATTTTCTCTGAGATGTAAATAGTGTAATGCAATCTCGTAATTGTGTATTATGTTCTCCCAAAGTTGCACGTATGTCCTATTATTGGTTCAAAAGTTATGGGCTATTGAAATGGTTCAGGTTTATATGAATCGCACTGTACGATTTATTCAAATTACTTTTTACGAGGGCTGTGCAATATAGAATGGTCATAATTTTTAACGGTCATAATTTTTCGCACTAAAATTCAATCTTTTCTGTTAGCTTAATGTGAAACAAACACGTCGTAGTAGTTTCATTGTTGGTACTCCTAGTTCTCGCCTGTGAGAACCAGGCAAGTTCAGACATGTGCAGTATCGTCTACCACTGCAATGAGGGTAACACGCGAGGAACAATATGTGGCTTTTAAATTCTGCTTTCGTCTCAACAAATCTTCAGTTGAGGCCTATACAATGTTACAGGAGGCCTATGCAGAGTCTGTTCTTCCCTACATTACAGCTCGAAGATGGTTTAAATTTTTTAAAGAGGGGAGACAATAAATTTCAAAGGAAGGTGGACCCGGTGCTCCAGTTCCCGCTTTTACGGAAGAAAAAATCAACAGTGTTACTGCTATTGTGAGAGAGGATCGACGAAATACCTTAAGATCACTTTCTGAAATACTGAACATTTCATTGGGTGCCAACCACACTTTGGTGACAGAAACATTACACATGAGACGTGTGCGCCATGGGTTTCAAGACTGTTGATTCCCGAACAAAAGGACATTCGCATGCAGGTCTGCATGCAGTTAAAGTTGATGTTAGAGGAAGATGCGGAGTTTCTTTCAAACGTAATCACTGCTGATGAAACTTGGCTACATCATTTTGATCCTGAGAGCAAACAGCAAAGCTCATTATGGAAATCTCCTTCATCACCAAACCCCCCAAAAAGCAAAAGTGGTTGCTTCTGCTGGAAAGGTAATGGTGATCTCATTCTTTGATATTCATGGTATGGTTTATCATCGTGGTGCACCTGCATACATATCAGTTACTGGAAAATACTACAGGGATGTCCTGAAAATATTGCAAGTCCATATCAGGCGCAAAAGACTACATTTCCGTGAAGTAGGCTGGATGCTGCACCACGATAATGCGCGGCCACATAATACCAATCTTGTTGCTGAATATCTTGCAAAAATCAACATGAAGTGCATCCCCCACTGTCCCTATAGTCCGGATTTAGCCTCATGTGACTTTTTCTATTCCCTAAATTGAAGAAACGCTTTCGTGGGAGGCATTATCTATCATCAGAAGCAGTGGTGAAGGCTGCGGAGGCGATTTTAAAGGATCTCTCAAAAATGGTTTCCAGCATGTCTTTGTAGACTTGCAGAAATCCTGGGAAAAGTTCATCGCATTCAGGAGGGACTATTTTGAGGACCATCAAAACTATGAGGATGAGTAAAGGTACGTTGTCAAAAAAAAAAAAAGTTATGATCATTCTTTTTTGAACAGCCCTTGTATATGTTTTAACTACATACAGTACACAGGCATTTCTCCTACTTTTGGAGGGATACAGGAGAGCTCAGATTTACAATCAAACCTCAGTATAGAATTTTCGGCTGGAATTCAGACTCCCTAGGAGAAAAGGTAAAAATGCATTATTAATAAAGTCGTACTTAGGATTTGTGTGGTTTGCTTTTGAAATATATTGCTACCTTAAAACATCACTAAATCTCGAGAGTATATATTTGTTATTAAATTAAATTGTATTAGGCAAGTAATTGCTGCTTTTCTTTAAATGAGAAATTCATATATGCACTCGATATACAAGCACCAGACAATGCAGTAGACGAATGGAACTGTAAGTAATAGTAACCAGTAAAGCAGGATGAACCAGCTAACGTAATGAAGTGTAGGAATAGATCTCTGGCTCCGGTCAGTTTAATATACACTAATCCTGAAATACTGTTATGACCTAATTCCAAACAGTAGGTTACGGAACTGGCACCCATATATCATAAGTTCTTATTTCGCAGGATCTAGCTGCCATGTTAGCCGAGTCAAATTTACTACCACGGCGACGCTGGAGCTTCATCCTACGTTATCTCCAGGTACACTCCCTTCGTCTCGTAAACTTCTGCAAGCGCTGTTGACTTAACCTGGGTACATTGAAATGGACGGTCAGAGGAACATCCAAGGAGGTCATAAACTTTCACTTTTGACATACGTTTTGATAAGGATGTTATGTTTTAAAGTTAGAAAGCAGGACTGCGCTACATTTCTGAATATACAGAGGCAAATTCAAGTAAGAGGAATTTTGATATTAAAACGTCCTTACCTATTGAATAAGGGGAAGTACTTGTTATAAGATCAAATATACAGAGTGGCGCACGATTGTGTAATAAATTTTAATTGCGGGTTGGCAACGCTGGAAAGTTGTGACAATTAGCCGTTGTTCGTGCATGGTTCAACAGATTGTCAATATCGCGCATGCGTGATTCCACCGCTTTAGTTAAATGGCGGACAAAGGCCGGTTGACACTAGAACAAAAAGTGAAGAAACGAAGAGCGTAGTAGAGACGCAACGACGTCTCTGTTCATTTTCGTACGAGGTAGGCCCCATGCACACAGACAGTGTATAGACTAACCACACAATTTGAAACTGACGGCCATACTTTAGAGCAAATGCGACCTCGTGTCAACACAATCCGTACTCCAGAGAATCTCGTGGCTGTGAGAGTGGCTTTGAGACGAAGTCCCAGGAAATCCACGAGTCGAACTTCGGCCGAAATGGGCATCTCACGTCGTTCGCTTCAAAGAATACTTGATGCTGATATGAAATTATTCCCATACAAAATGACAGTGTTGTACAAACTGACGGAACATGACCAGATACGGCGATTACAGTTTGTGACTTCGGCTCTTGCAAATGATGATGTCGTGATGGTATTCTGATGTGGTTTATGTTCATTTGAACGGTAGCGTCAATAGGCAAATCACATTTTGGGTAAGAGAACTTCCTGGTGTTGTACACGAGATTGAAATTTACGGAGAACGAGTTAGTGTATGGGATGCCATATCCAGCCATGGATTCATTTGACCAATCGTTTTCAACGGTACAGTTAACAATGCGCGCTAATTGGACATGTTGCAGAACAATTTTCTTCCGAAACTTTATGCAACAGGGTTACCAATGGAGACTCAATGGTTTATACAAGATGGAGCTCGCCCACCTATAGCAAACGTTATTCTGGATTTTCTGCACCAACATTTCGGGCTCGTGTGATGTCCCATATATATCCTGAACGTTTTCAGGGCGGTTCAATATGGCCACCACACAGCCCGGATATTAATCCCTGTGATTATTTCTTATGGGGACATTTGGAGACACTCTAATGCAACTACGAGCAGCTATAACAGTCTTTTTCCAGGGGATAACAAAAGACATGTGTCGTAGAGTGGTCGGAAACGACCCAGTTCGTCTCGAAGAGGTGATACGTCATTAAGGTGGACATATTGAACATGTACTGAACTCTCATTGAGCATACACATCATGATGATTAATGTAAAAAAGATAATATTGACATGCTTTGGTTATTAAAAGTTATAAATCTTCAATGTATGAATTTCATGCACCAACCTGTATTTAGGTACATACCCAGATTCGATTCCCAGTACCGGCGTCGGAATTTTATTCTACTGGGAGATCTAGTCTGGGGTGTACTTACGCTCGTTAGGTCCCTGAGGGGCCACTTGAGGAATTACTTGATTGCGAAGTAGTGGCTCCTGGTTGGGAAGACCGCATATACCGATCGGGAGGTACCGGGGCATTGACCATACCCGACGCTCCGAACTACATCCCACTTATGGTGGTTGTGGAGGACGCAGAGGCCGGGTTACCTTGATTCGGGAAGCCCTTTAGCGCCGTAGGATTAGTTAAACTCGGAAGCGTACTTGCCACTTCTTGAAGTTAAAACCCATAAAATTTTTCCTTTTAATAATTTTGCAACGAAACTACCAACATTATGTCCCGAGGAATCAATGATGACACTGAAAAATTTTCATCTGTCTAACATAAAAACTATCGGGTGATAATTAAAACTTTACGACACCCCCTGTATATCAGGTAAACCTTAGTTACATACAGCATTTTAGAGGGCTGTTCAATAAAGAATGATCATAATTTTTTGACGGTCATAATTTCTCTCACTGAAATTCAATCTTATTATATTCTGTTAGCTCAACGTGAAACAAGCACGCCGTAGTAGTTTCATTGTTGGTACTCCTGGTTCCCGCCTGTGAGAAGCAGGCAAGTTCAGACGTGTTCAGTATCTTCTACCACTGCAATGGAGTTAACATGCGGTTAAAGTTGATGTTAGAGGAAGATCCGGAGTTTATTTCAAACGTAATCACTGCTGATGGAACTTGGCTACATCATTTTGATCCTGAGAACAAACAACAAAGCTCAGTGTGGAAATCTCCTTCATCACTAACCCCCCAAAAAGCAAAAGTGGTTGCTTCTGCTGGGAAAGCTATGGTAATCGCATTCTTTGATATTCATGGAACGGTTTATCAGCATGTTGTACCTGCACACACATCAGTAACCGGACAATGCTACAGGGATGTCCTGAAAACATTGCAAGTCCATATCAGGTGCAAAAGACCACATTTCCGTGAAGCAAGCTGGATGTTGCACCACGATAATGCGCGGCCGCATATTGCCAATGTTGTTGCTGAATATCTTGCAAAACTCAACGTGAAGTACATCCCTCACCTTCCCTATAGTCAGGATTTAGCCCCATGTGACTTTTTTCTATTCCCTAACTTGAAGAAAGGCCTTCGTGGGCGGCATTATCCATAATCAGAAGCAGTGGTGAAGGCTGCGGAGGCGATTTTGAAGGATATCTCAAAAATGGTTTGCAGCATGTCTTTAAAGACTGGCAGAAACGCTGGGACAAGTGCATCGCGTACAGAGGAGATTATTTTGAGAAGGACCATAAAAATTATGAGGATTTGGTACGTTGTCAAAAAAGAATTGTGATCATTCTTTATTGAACAGCCCTCGTATATAAAAGTAGACTGCAATAATGTGTTTTCAAAGCAATTCGTTATGTTTTAATATTGAAATTAGCTTCTCTTTGCATGACCAAGAGAGGAAGAGCGAGAGAGAGAGAGTGAGAGAACTAATAACATCTTAGTTGAGGAAAATATAACTATTTTCACATACTGCTAAATAACGAGGAATATATAAAATTATTAGCTTAGTAAGAAAAGAAATAACCTCAAATTGTGTTTTTTAATGAGACTTAATTTGTAGTGAGAATGTTTTCTTTATCTCTTCTGGCATACAATTTAAGCAAAAGTCAATTGGAAGGAAAAGGACTTCCAGAGGAAATTTACAGAAAATTCAATATATATATATATATATATATATATATATATATATATATTTAATTCGTCATGAACATATTTGGAATCTCCGTTACTTTAATCAATGTTACAGCGTTTTTAGAAGAAACAAACAAGTTCCAAAAAGTACATTTAAAGTACAACAGACAGACTCACACAGACTGTTCCCTGCTTGCCATACGTAACAAACTGATAATCTGACTGATCAAACTTTAATATTTTAGGTCCACGGATTAAAGTTACTAGGATTATATAAATAAACTAGGTTCCATTTCGCTGTGAGCTGAAAATGGTGTACATCTTCTCGATTAATGCTACATAATTTATGTTACCACACACTGTAATATTCCATGGTCAGAAAGAAGAGGTTTAGCTGTGGGTTGAACTCATTAACATTCTGGGTTTACACATTTGAACAATGTAATGAATGATGTAGCGAGAATCCAAGAGAACACAAGGAAACAAATTCCACTAGCTTTATCACATCGCTCATACAATACAATGCAATACTTTTGCTTGATTTATGTGTGTTTAAGTTTTATTTTTATTCGGTGGGTTTGCTTTTGTGTACCATAAGTGTAATTTTACGCGTGTATCTCCTCTGCTACTTCTGAATTAGGGCTACACTCTTATTTTGTGTTCCTCGGTCACATTATTCAAATGGAGGTGCCTAAAACTAGGAAATAATAGTGACGACAGGACTAGTATTTGGTACAAGAACTGTCAGCAAATATTACAAAAACAAATTTGAGTAACACTAAATACCCATACTCATGCATTTTGAGAAGCCTTTATGTTGTTAAATGAGCTCCCAATAATCACGTTATTCTGGTGAATAGAGAGAATTATTTTAAATTCAATACACAAATTACTCAATGCCCACCTCTGTAGCTAGGTGGTAGAGCATCTGCCTCACATTCAGGAGTTCCAGAGAACGAATCTAGGTTAGGATAAGGTTTTATCTGTAGGTTTCACTTATTCTGAAAGATGAATGTCAGGTAACTCTAAGCCCTACAGTCCCTGGACTCATTTGAGCATCATTTTATTCATCGTGCCATATGACTTCCAACTGTAAGATTTCCCTAATGCTGAAAGATGAAAGACTGATAATTCTAAGCTCTATGGACCCTGTACTCATTTGAACATAATTTCATTCTTCGTCCGATATGACTTAACGTTGTAGTTTTTCCTTATTCTGAAAGATGAATGTCTGGTAACTCTAAGATCTATGTACCCTGTACTTATTTGATCATCATTTCACTCATCATCCGATATGACTTAACGTTGGAGGTTTTCCCTTATCCTGAAAGATGAATGTCTGGTATCTCTAAGCTCTATGTACCCTGTACTCATTGGAAAATCATTTCATCCATCGTCCGATATGACTTAAAGTTGTAGGTTTTCCCTTATCCTGAAAGATGAATGTCTTGTTAACTCTAAGCTCCATGTACCCTATACTCATATGAACATCATTTCATTCATCGGCGATATGACTTAATGTTGGAGCTTTTCCCTTATCCTGAAAGATGATGTTTGGTAACTCTAAGCTCTATGGTCCCTGGACTCATTTGAGCATAATTTCATTCATCATCCGATATGACTTAATTTTGGAGGTTTGCCCTTAACCTGAAAGATGAATGTTTGGTAACTCTAAGCTCTATGGACCATTTACTCATTGAACATCATTTCATTCATCGTCCGATATGACTTAACGTTGGAGGTTTTGCCTTATCCTGAAAGATGAATGTTTGGTAACTTTAAGCTCTATGGTCCCTGGACTCATTTGAGCATCATTTCATTCATCAACCGATATGACTTAAAGCTGGAGGTTTTCCCTTTTCCTGAAAGATTAATGTCTGGAAACTCTAAGCTCTATGTACCCTGTACTCATTTGAGCATGATTTCATTCATCGTCCAATATGACTTAACGTTGTGGATTTTCCCTTTTCCTGAAAGATGAATGTCTGGTAACTCTAAGCTCTATGTACCCTGTACTCATTTGAGCATGATTTCATTCATCGTCCAATATGACTTAACGTTGTAGATTTTCCCTTTTCCTGAAAGATGAATGTCTGGTAACTCTAAGCTCTATGTACCCTGTACTCATTTGAGCATGATTTCATTCATCGTCCAATATGACTTAACGTTGTAGATTTTCCCTTATTCTGAAAGATGAATGTCTGGTAACTGTAAACTCTATAGTCCCTGTACTCATTTGAGCATGATTTCATTCATCGTCCAATATGACTTAACGTTGTAGATTTTCCCTTTTCCTGAAAGATGAATGTCTGGTAACTGTAAACTCTATAGTCCCTGTACTCATTTGAGCATGATTTCATTCATCGTCCAATATGACTTAACGTTGTAGATTTTCCCTTATTCTGAAAGATGAATTTCTGGTAACTGTAAACTCTATAGTCCCTGTACTCATTTGAGCATGATTTCATTCATCGTCCAATATGACTTAACGTTGTAGATTTTCCCTTTTCCTGAAAGATGAATGTCTGGTAACTGTAAACTCTATAGTCCCTGTACTCATTTGAGCATGATTTCATTCATCGTCCAATATGACTTAACGTTGTAGATTTTCCCTTATTCTGAAAGATGAATGTCTGGTAACTGTAAACTCTATAGTCCCTGTACTCATTTGAGCATGATTTCATTCATCGTCCAATATGACTTAACGTTGTAGATTTTCCCTTTTCCTGAAAGATGAATGTCTGGTAACTGTAAACTCTATAGTCCCTGTACTCATTTGAGCATCATTTCATTGTTCGTCCGTTATGATTTAATATTGGAGGTTTTCCCTTATGCTGAAAGATGAATGCCTGTAACTCTAAGCTCTATGTACCCTGTACTCATTTGAGCATCATTTCATTTATCGTCCGATATGACTTAACATTGGTTTTCCCTTATTCTGAAAGATGAATGTCTGGTAACTCTAAGCTCTATGGTCACTGTACTCATTTGAGCATCATTTCATTCATCGTCCGATATGACTTAACGTTGTAGGTTGTCCTTATCCTGAAAGATGAATGTCTGGTAACTCTAAGCTCTATGTACTCTGTATTTGTTTGAGGATCATTTCATTCATCGTCCGATATCACTTAACATTGCAGGTTTTCCTTATCCTGAAAGATGAATGTCTGGAAACTCTAAGATCTATGTATCTTGTACTCATTTGAAGGTCGTTTTATTCATCGTGCGATATAACTTCACACTGTGAGTTTGTCCTAATGCTGAAAGATGAAAGACTGATAATTCTGATCTCTATGGACCCTGTACTAATTTGAACATCATTTCATTCATCGTCCGATATGACTTAACTTCGGGGGTTTTCCTTTATCCTGAAAGATTAATGTTTCCGAGTTAATACCATGAATATTTGAATTATATTATCATATTAATGTAAATGAATATTTACCTCTGGGAATTGATGTGTGGCTCTGCCACTCGTTGCAAAGCATGGGCCGTACATGTAAAGTGCACTAAGTTCGGATAAAATACAGTAAGCGATTTCCCCGCTTTTAACAAGTAAGGAGCTGCATCTGTTTACATCAGTAGGACCCTCTCTTCTTTTAGGCATCTAGCCATAGTACCTTAAGTCCATCATTAACGAATCTAGCAATTGTTGAACTATTTGTTACCTCCAAAGGTTTACAATAAATTGTGTTTCGATGCAGCTTCAAAGCCCATCTTACTCACTATTAGATTAGCAATGAAGTATCTGTCATCTCATAAGCAGAAATCCATATAGGTGAGTTGTCTATATCAATCCTGAGTTTTTCTAATACGTCAATGTAACAAAAACCTAAGTTATTCTCCCTGAGAGTGAACTCATCGGGAATGTTGCAGTTGCAGTATTTGTGTAAGAAATGTTTAAATGCAGGTGCCTGAAGTTGTTCCAGAGTATGTTCGCTGCAACCAACGGCATACACAGCCTTTGTAAAATTCACATTAGATGATGCAGACTGTCTCTGCAACTATGTAAGTAGTACCTGTTTCTTTGAAGAAACTCGTTGTTTATTTTTAATATTAGATTCGATTATTTATTGTGCATATTCCAACATTTTACAATTTACAACTTTAGGCTACATTTGTATTTACCTTGTTGCTGCCTTGGCTTACATGACACCCTGGTCTTCCGCTCTGACAGGTAGCTCTTAACCTCCATGCCTACTTGTTACTTAATTAGCCCCTTTCTTCCTCCTCATCTTCCTTTCTTATATTCTTTACATTTCTGACCCATTTTTCTCTTACTTTCTGCAAGAGCTCAATAATACTTCTTACCTTCTTTTCCTCCCTGCCCGTTAACATTTTTATAGCTACTATCCTCTTCTATACTTTGTCCCATTCTTCCTCCCAAAACTTTTTTCTCCACATTAAAACCTCCTCGCATTCTCTTACAGTGTTCTATGCTTTCTTTTCCCTCACACAATTCTCAAATTCCCTTTTCCCTACCTCTTATCCCTCTTAGAAATATTGTTCCTGTTCTCACCCAAGCTAGCCCTTCTCTCTCTTGTCTAGTGCAGTAATCTACATATGCTTCTCGTCCCCAATTAGGATTTACTTGCTTGTAAAATTAAAATGATTTCATATTTTCTAGACTTCCCCATATGTTCTGCCTATTCTATCTTCTATTCTACATTTTACTAATTTACCCACATCGCTTTTATTCCTTTCCTCTAATCTCCATATATCTCCCATTCCTATTTCTTCCATAATTACTCCTATCTCTGCCCACCAACTATTTGAGTTCACTAATCTTTTTTACTTGATGTAGAAGACGACTTGAGAAAGTTCGGGGTTAACGACTGGAGAAGAAAAGCAGAGGACCGAGTAGAATGGAAGATGGTGGTTAGGGAGACCAAGGGTCTACATGACCTGTAGCGCCAACTATCATCATCATCATCATCATCATCATCATCATCATCATCATCATCATCATCATCATCATCATCATCATCATCATCATCATCATCATCATCATCATCATCATCATCATCATCATCATCATCATCATCATCATCATCATCATCATCATCATCATCATCATCATCATCATCATCATCATCATCATCATCATCATCATCATCATCATCATCATCATCATCATCATCATCATCATCATCATCATCATCATCATCATCATCATCATCATCATCATCATCATCATCATCATCATCATCATCATCATCATCATCATCATCATCATCATCATCATCATCATCATCATCATCATCATCATCATCATCATCATCATCATCATCATCATCATCATCATCATCATCATCATCATCATCATCATCATCAATCATCATCATCATCATCGGTCGTCGTCACCATCATCATCATCATCATCATCATCATCATCATCATCATCATCATCAATCTTTTTTGCTGTCTCATGCATAATTTCATAATTTCCCCTTCTTCTTGGCCAAACACCTATACCAAGATTTTATTATTATTTCCATTATTATTCCATTTGTTCTTGTCTTTCCTAATTCTACTAAAGCTACTTCCCTAGATGCTGATATTGGTAAGCCTAGTAGCTCTTTACAAAACCTTCTGTAGTTTTGGTCCAGCGTTTTGTTTACCTCTGTGTGCCCCCCCCCCCCAGATCTCCACTGCATACAACATTTCGGATTCAACTAATGCTTCATACATTCTTTCTAACCACTTGGTTGTCATTTCTAGCTTACATTTGGATATTCCTATCCCATTCTTTGCCACCCTTCCTTTTGCTTCCATTTTGCTCCTGTGTGCTCCCCACTTTCCATTAATATTCAACCTTACTCCTAAGTATTCAAATGCAGATTGCTTTCTAGATGTTGTTCAATTTGAGATTTCATCGTACACTCTATACGTTTATCAGAAGTTTGGCAGAGGACTGTTTTTCCATCAGTTATTAAAGCACTGTCAACAGAGATCCACGTTTTTAGCTTTGAAGACAACGAAGATGCAAACGGTGCCATGGCTAAATTATATGCAACTGACTGTTATACATTCTGAAACGTTTCACGTTTGAGAACAAGGAAGGAAAAATGTTAAAAAGTCTTGTTTTCGGCATCAGACTCGTAGAATTTAGCTTTGAATGCAGCAGAAATATGTAGAAATGACGACAGTGCATGAGAAGCACAATAATAAAAATGGCAATGGTTTCTACTTTCTTGCTATGTAACGAAAATTAATGGAATCAACGTTTTAGAAGAAGGAAATAAAAATTAAAACTACAGCTGGAAGAACTGTTCAAAGAATTTCAAGGTATTGACCGTCTATAACATGTCGGTCTGAGGAATAATTTTATTTATTGTATCAGAAGCTTTTTCTTGTATCATCTTCATGTTTAAAGCAAATATAAAAATAGAAGGTATCTAAAATGGAATATACAAGAATAGGCCACGGACAATTGATATACTCAAGGAATCCATTCGAACCGAAATAAGTAACATTGGCGAGGATACTCTCTGCAAAACTTCAGAGAATATGGTGAGAGATGTAGGTGGAGGACACTTCCAACACTTTCTCTGAGATGTAAATAGTGTAATGTAATCTCTCAATTGTGTATTATATTCTCCCACAGTTGTACGTGTGTCCTATTATTGGTTCAAAAGTTATGGCCTATTGGAATGGTTCACGTTTATATGGATAGCACTATACTTTTACCTTGAATTTATTTAAAAAAATTAAATTTGTAAATAATACTGAAGCAGGTATAAATGGGGCAATTATTCATTATAATTTTATTAATAATAGAACGTAACCTTTTGTTCTTATTTAGGATTAAAGATTTTATTGCAAAAGTTTAGTCAGATAATTAAAGTTAATAAGGGACTTCAATGCTTTAACCTATGGATACCCTTAATAACATAACCCATGGACACGAGTGCTAGTCCATCATTTAGTTACGTTACAGTAAAAACTAATCTTGAAATTTCGTTGGCAAACGCATGTTTTGTAATTCGCTGTACGTTAGTGACATCCTGAAATATGGGAAAGAAAACGAGATATAAAAGAGGAAAGTACAATAATTTGCTCGCTGGAGCACAGAGTAATATGCAGTTCTTATTACATATTTTCATTCCTTCACTCTGCCAACGTTTTGAGGCCACCCTCATAAATCTCATATCCTTCGTCAGTTTTGCTTTGTTTTTCTTTTAACTGTCTGCTCTAATGAAAAATTTCCTGAAGGGTTTGCTTTGAACATGGAATTCTTAAACATAACGGTGATTTTGACTATACCGTTACCAGAGTAAGAGATTGACCAAATTATATATAAATTTCTTTGAAATACACAGTTTAAGTCAAATATATATTTTATAATTAATAATATCTGAGATATTCCTTACTATTAGTTTGAATTTTAAAATACTTATATTTCTTTTGAATAGGACGTCGTAATCAGTTCTCTGTCTCCCTTTAGTCATATAAAAAGAGCGGAATTTTAAGGTTATTTCATAGCGAACAGCTCTTAAAATAGTGGACTATCGCTTAAATAGTGTTTTCCCTATTCACTCCATACCTAAAGGAAATATGCCGTAAGATAATTTATGCAAAATGTTCATCTCAATTGACAAACAGTTTGTACAGGGGTGGTAAAACACGTAAGTTTTTATATTTTTTATATAGGGTCATGATTTGGAATTTTCATTTTACTTTCATATACATTTTATAATTTTGGGCATAATAAATTTTAAATACTTTTAAAACTGATAGTGGATCTGTAATCTTGTGCTTAAGAGAAAAAATAAAATATATACTACCTACCTTTCTAGGAATATTTTGCAAAACTCTGTCAAACTACAATGTAATATGCAAAATGCCAATATGATGCACTTCAACTTGCTAAAAAAATATGATGGTGATATAAATCTAAAAGTACAGAGTGACATTGTGTCAGAAGTGAAAACACATAAATTTTTGGGTATTGTGTTAGATAATCGACTAACTTGGGCTGATCATATTGAAAACATATGCGGAAAAATTAGTAAATCATTATATCTCTTAAGATATTTTAGCAAGTACAACAATACAAATATCCTAAAATTAATATGCTATGGATGTATCTATCCATATCTAATCTCTGGAATAGAAATATGGGGTTCAGCAGCCAAAACACACATGGATAAATTGCTTATTTACCAAAAAAAAGTGTGTTGGGGTCATGTATAATCTAAAAGCAAGAGAATCTTGCAGGGATACCTTTATAAATAAAAAATAATCACCATCTACTCTCTGTATGCTTATACAGCTATAATGTTTATTGTGGACAAGTGTAATCCAGTTAAAAACAATCAGGTACATGAACATAACACCAGAACCAATATGAGTTACTATAGAGATAGTGTAATTAAAACTGTCTCTCAAAAGGATGCACATATACTAGGAATTAAGCTTTACAATAAACTGCCATCTGATATTAAATCAATAGCTAGCATCTAAAAACAGCAGTTTAAATGGAAGTTAAAGGCTTTCCTCATAAATAAATGTTTATATAACTTAAATGAATTATGACATTGTAGCTTTAATTATACTTGAAAGTGATAAATTCATTAAAATGATTAAGGGATCATGTGTAGAATTAGTTTCTAATGCTGTAATTGACTATGTAAATTAGATTCTAATGTTGTAGAATTGACTATATACAAGTAGTATTAAAGATGAAAAATTGACTATGTTAGAAATTGTAACCAACAATCTATTGGCAATATTTATTTGCTTTTTCTAATTTATACTTTTGTTGGATCTTGTATCTGTTACAGTTTTTAGTCTTATGTAACTTTTTATATTTATCTTTGTATCTTGAAGTGACGTGTCCTATAACATATGTATTATGTTCCAAAGGATGAAATAAATAGAAATAGAAACAAATTATACCATTCTAAATATAGTATTCCAGAAAATAAAGCAATATAATGTTGTTTTTTTTTTTTAAATATACGTACAGAAATGTTTCTCCATTTTTACCTTGACCAGTTTTTAATGTTATTTTTTTAGGTATATAGCCCGTTTGTTCAGCAATTATTAAAAAGAGCTAAATGGAACAAAGATGTCTCAGCAGTATTGCTAATCTAATAACTTTACTTAAACTTAAAAAAAAATACTGACACATTTTAATACATAAGTTGTCTAATTAAAAATGTAAATAATACATTTTTATAAATCAAGTTATAGGAAAGCAGTTCCTAAACTTAATAGGGCTTTTAATCTCCCAATGTGGTGGTCCGGTTGGCTTACAGCTGGTTAAACGCTGGCCTACTGATTCCAAGGTCACGGGTCCAAACCCATGATTTATAAGTGTGCTGAAAAAGATGTGCAGTAAACCTTAAATTAGTTTTAATATTATGAATGAACTAATGGAGACAATTTTGAGTGAAGATTTACAAGAATTTAAGTTTGGTGTTGATTGAAGTAGATTATTGTGCTTTTGGCTTTCCCAAGTGCCTTAGAGCATAACGTCTTGTATTTTATTTAATTTCGTGGGTGTAACAAGGTCGGAGTTCTTTCCTACTTAGGTCACAAAACGTTTGTGTCTGTATTTCCCCCATTAAATATTACTCTTCTTTGTGTTAATACAACAATGTGTTGCATGAAATTTTTGTGTTGTTAGTATTCAAACAAATATTAATGATTTATTTTTTACTTAAATGCATTGTTTAATTATATGAAACAAAGAATGTATTTTCTTATTAACAGCTGGGTTTGAGTGCAAGGTACAATATCTCATGATGCTATTTTAAGAATATCGCTTTAACTTCTCTTCGATATATGCACTTTCTACTGGAGGTTTGTTTTGGGTATATTAAATTCCTTTCAATAATGAATAATTACTCTGAAAACAGATCTAGCCTACAGGACCAAAGTTGAGTTTATGTAGGGGAATAGAGATCTGATTAGTAAATGTCACGGTCTGGTATATGTGAATTAACATATGAAGACATGCACAGAAAAACGAGTTAACCCACACTTTTTAAAAATGGAGAAAAATGGTGTTTTGTGAATGAGGTTGAAAGGATTTGTTAAGATTATTTTATTTCATTTCTGAGAATATGAGACTCAAGAATACAGTACAGTTATCAGTGTTGTCCTTAATAGACCCCCAAAACATGACTAATGTAATAACATTAATAAAAGTAAAATATGAAAAATAAGGTGAAAACCTTTGTCACCATTTATTCAAGTTTTATTCTAAATACATTTTAAATACATTTTAAATACCCTTTAGGTAAAACTAATAATTAAGTATGTCTTTTGGATTTTAAACAAGGCATGCTTTGGATTATTCCACTTTTCAATAAGTAGGTATATCTTTTTGGGAAGTAGTTACAACCTTTTCAGCTGTAGTGCATCTGATCAAAAATGCTTCATCAGTAATATTGTGATAAGCTGTGGTCTCAGATTTAAGAATGGTACTCATAATAAATTGGTGGGATATAATTAATCAGATCCAGTACGCCTTTTAATTTTGCAGGATTTATAGGTCTTGGACCATTGTATTTTGGAGGAATGTAATATAACTAAACCACAGTATCCTCAATATCACCGTAAGTGCATTTAAAATATAACTTAAAAGGACGGTCTTAGGCCGAAATCACGGTCACAAGGCCCAAATGTATGACCGGCCACTCACTAGATGGCAGGCACAGAGTATGAATAGGTTAGCCCATTTTTGACATTATGCGCATAGCATATCACGAAACGCAAGAACTTCAACTCTCTTTTATTTAGCGTAATATGATTGCTGGAGGATAGACCAACACCAACTCCAATACTCAGACCATAATGTAGATTCCAAGATGGCGCCCGTCGAAGCCCAGTGACTCTGGTTACGCATAATAGGAAACTATACACAATGGACATAATATAATCCATATTACGGAGCAGCGAGGTAACTCCTAAGCATTTGTCACTTTATACTTTCAACTAAAACGTGTAATAACATAAATAAAGAGCATCATGACAAATTTTAAGAGCTTATAACATTATATAGTAGTACGACCAGTACTATGCATTTTCCACCTTATACTTCCAAAATGTAATTTATAAGGCATGACAACTCATAAGCATTAAACACAGCAAACTTTATCTTATTGGACTCAATCATCCTATCGTCTGTAGCAAGTACTAAAGTTTCTTTTATATTGTTTACATAGTAACCTTTTCTGGCAAGGACATAGGTACTGCTTATACTATAATATTTAAGAGAACTCGCCAAATTGTCCAGTTTACTCCAATTGTCACGTTTGAAGGTGTCAAGTTCCCTCACACTGCAAGATCCATTTAAAATTTCCCACTGGTAGGCTCATAATATTGCTTCTAGGTTATGAAATACTTTGAAACTTATTAAGTGAAGGAACATCAGTGAAGCTGGGATCTTGAATGTTATTGAAAAGAACGTAACTAATCGTCTTTAATAATGACTATCAATGGGTTAAAATCTCCTTACCACTTAGGTTGAAAACTGTCAATAACATCTTGTGCACACAAAATATTAAAATTATCTTCACTCTCTGTAAAATGTCTTGGATACATTCTTCAGGATTTCGTTTTTTCTGGTTGAGCTTTAATGTGTGATAGGATGGCTGATTCTTAAAAATCGTTGGGGTAGGCATCATCTATTAATTTTGGTACTTTTCGAAGGGAACGAATTGGTTCACCATCATTTACTGGAAAGATGCCCTCCTTAACCTCAAAGCACTGTTCAAAATGATGAATACAAACTACAGTTTTGTCATTTACTTTAAAATCTTTACGATGTATGTTCCTGGTCCACTTATCCCATTACGATTTTACCTTCGGAAATTTAAATGTTGTGTGAGGTATACTACCATAATTAGATTGCAGCTGGGAACACAACAACGATGCATTTCGACAATACTTCACTGTATATATTTAGGTAAATGTTATCACTTTATGTTAAATACTCAACTATAAACTAACTCGTTAGTCACTAATTGCCACTGTAATATGAATTACATTAATTCTTCAAACACACAATCAAAGTAAACAAACACACACTTTACTCTGTAGATATAACTACAACATAACAAGCTGGGCCACGAGCGCCGCCATTTTTCCTACAATCGATTCTCGTATTATGGTCTGAGTATTGGAGTTGGTGTTGGATAGACCAACACAAGAAAAGATAGCTCTCTGCCGCAACAACAGAGGGCAGCACTTATCACAAACTATTTTATTCTGAAGGTTAGCCAATTTTTCCGGGCATGTCTTCATATACTCCTTTCGGATATGATTTATTTATTTTCTAATGTTGGCATTCCGGAGAATTTTGATCTATCTGAAAAACATGGCGGAGGTAATTGAGCAATTGATCACCATCAGTGCTTAAACAAAAGTCTTACATATCTTGGTTAACCCTCAATTCAAAATTAACATGGAACGCACACGTCACTGATCTTATCAAGAAACTTAGGAATTTCTAATATCAGATACTTCTCATTTGTCCTTATCTTCAAAAAGACTTATCTACTTCTCGCTAATGAGACCTATTTGGGTAAATGGTTGTTCAATTTGGAGTTCAGCATCCAAAACACTAATCAACACAATACATACTTTACAAAATCGGGTTTTGCGCCTAATAGCGAATGCACCTTGGTACATTCGCAAATCGACATTACACAAAGGTCTGCTTACTCCAATAATAAAAGACACTCTTCAGTCCTGCTACACACGCCTCTTCACTTCCTTTGGTGAACATGAAAATGCAAATCTGAGACAGATTCCTCAACATATGCTACAAGAACGAGCACGGAAAAGACTGAAGCATAAACAACACTCAGATCTACTAATTTTAAATAATCTGAAAACAGTTTAAATGGGGACAGTCACTGGACTGCAACCTCACCACACATTGACTATTCTTTTGAATAAGTTTATCTTTGTTATCTAAACTAAAATATTTTGTATAGGTATAAAACGTTTTCAATAAATTAAAAAACAGCAAAAGTCCTATGTGGAAAATAAGCATATGTAACTGGATAAAACTAGATTTACTAAATATGAGTAAATCAGCGCCAAAATAAGAACAGAAACTTTTTTACTTTCCAATCTGTAGGTTTTAGGTAGATCCTTTTACGGAGTAACTGTTCAATTATTTGCTAATATATAATAAATGTGTAGCAACTGTTTTTAGTCTGATAGATGTTTTCTGTTATAAGTGTATGTGCACATATATACCTATTTGTATATTTCGACTGAAGACAATTACTTCGGCGAAGTTTTAACAATTCATGCGTTTACACCCACAAATATACTTTACACTTATTTAAACCTTCATTTATCGACCACTGTTTTAATCAAACTTACACAATACTGTTTCTTTGTTCTGCTAATCTGGAATCTTCTCCGAGGACCTAAATCACGTCTACTGCACTCTCTGTTACAATGGCGTCTGTCTCACATGCTTCTAAAGCCGACACTTCCGCTTGGCAACACATTGTTGAGGTTTCCGTTCTGTTGTCAGCCAGTCACGTCTCTGTATTTAAATAGTATTCTCTAGAATTCTTTAAATTCGAAATTATCCCAATTCTTGAGATTATGTATTATATTACCCATCTCTCTATGTAATTTAATTCAGTTACTTTCAAGAGTGCGTTCTAAACCTCTTTTGTTTATTCCAGTTTGTGTCATGTTTTTATTTATAATTGTAGGTATTCTCTTAAATAATACATATGTGGCCTGTAAAGTTTCCAACCAAATAAAGATCAGATTTTTTAAATATATTTTTTCAATCTGGTATCCGTGTAGCCCTACACACTTCTCCGAGCGATCTCTGTAACTCTGTGCTCGGCGTTTTTCTCTGCAAAATAATTGTTCACGAAGGTGATTGGCTCTTAATTTGAAGAAAATCTCTGTCCTCGGGAGTGCAATTTTCAGATGAGGGAACAAAAAGAAGTCGCTTGGGGCTACGCGGCTAGTCAAGTAGTTCAAACCGTAATTCGTGGATTTTTTGCCATTGCAACCACTGCGGTGTGAGACGGTGCGGTTTTCCTTTTTATAATTTACGTCCTCCAACGTTAAGTCATATCGGACGATGAATGAATGAGTGAAATAATGCTCAAATGAGTCCAGGGTCCATAGAGCTTAGAGTTATCCGACATTCTACGTTAAGGATAAGGGAAAATCCTAGGCCGCGCTGTGGCTCAGTGGTTAGACCGCTTGGCTCTCACCAAGGCGGCCCGGGTTCGATCCCAGGCGACCGCAAAGTGAGATTTGTGGTGGACAACACAGCGCTGGGGCGGGTTTTCTCCGGGATCTCCGGTTTCCCCCGCCATCTCATTCCACCGGTGCTCCATCCTCATCTCATGTATCATCAGTGTCACCGCCTGCGGTGCCGTATGTAGTAAAAGCGGGCGTTAAACACTACACATTCAAGGGAAAATCCCGGAAAAACCTTATACAGGTAACCCATCCTGACCGAGATTCGAACTCGGGACCTCTTGAACGTGAGGCAGACACGATACCGAGGCGGGCAGACAATGCGTTGTTTTGTTGAAACAGGATTTTCATTTTCTACAAATGTGGCCGTTTTTCCGCAAGTTCTGCCTTCAGCTTGTCAAGTAATAATACGTGGTATATTCCTGTAATAGTTCCTCCTTTTTGAAGATAATCGAATAAAATAACTCTATGAACATAAAAAAAAAGTTACCATCGCTTTCCCAGCCGAAAAAAGAACAGTTTTTGCTTTTCTTTGGTCGGTTCTCCCTTTGCAGTTTGTTTGACTGTATTTTTGTTTCGGGCGTATAATGGTTATCGAAGTTTCATCTACAGTAATTAACCGGCGCCAAAACTGGGATTTATTGCGTCTAAACTGCGTCAACAGAGAGTTGGAAATGTTCATTCAAACACGTTGGTGGTATAACGTGAGTAAACGCGGCACCCAACGCGCGGACAGCTTTCTCGTGTCTAAATGTTGATTTAATATGTGACAAACACATTCTTTTGACATGCTCATAGCGTCTGCTATCTCTCTCACTTTAATTCGGCGGTCGTTCACCATTTGGTGAACTTTGGCGATGTTTTCGTCAGTAGTTGCAGTTTTTGGACATCCCTAACGTTCATTGTCTCCTAAGCTCTTACGGCCACATTTAAATTCAGCTGCCCAAACTGTCACTGTGGTAAATGATGGTGCAGAGGCTCCATACACAGAATCCAACTCATCTTTGTTTTGCCTAGGCGTATTGCCTTTCAAAAACAAATATTTAATTACAGCTGGATACTCGATTTTGTCCATTTTCATAAAAGCACTCACATCAACTCACTCAAACAACTGTTACATAACAACTGAACGTCCAAACTGGCTGAAACTTTGGTAAGTTTCAACAGATGGCCGCCTCGGTAGCGTGGTGGTAGCATGTCTGCCTCACGTTCAAGAGGTCCCGAGTTCGAATCTCGGTCAGGGTGAGTTAACTGGATAAAGTTTTTCCGGGGTTTTCCCTTATCCTGAAAGACGAATGTTGGGTAACTCTAAGCTCTATGGATCCCGGGCTCATTTGAGCATCATTTCACCCATTCCATTCATCGTCCGATATGATTTAACGTTGGAGGACGTAAACTACAAAAAAGTCAACAGCTGGACAACTAAATTCACTAGCTTTTATTTATAAATGCTGCCATCTTCAAGTTGAGGTCGGAAACTTTCCAAACCACCCTCGTAATAATAATAATAATAATAATAATAATAATAATAATAATAATAATAATAATAATAATAATAATAATAATAATAATAATAATAATAATAATAATAATAATAATAATAATAATAATAATAATAATAATAATAATAATAATAACAATAATAATAATAACAACAATAATAATAACAACAATAACAATAATAAATCATAATAATAATAATAATGATAATGATAATGATAATGATGATAATAATAATAATAATAATAATAATAATAATAATAATAATAATAATAATAATAATAATAATAATAATAATAATAATAATAATAATAATAATAATAATAATAATAATAATAATAATAATAATAATAATAATAATAATAATAATAATAATAATAATAATAATAATAATAATAATAATAATAATAATAATAATAATAATAATAATAATAATAATAATAATAATAATAATAATAATAATAATAATAATAATAATAATAATAATAATAATAATAATAATAATCCTCATTAGTTATGCTTCAACCTCCACGTGAAAATTTTAGTTACAATATATTTTCGTTTCATATTTAGCATAGAATAAAATTGTTAGCGAAGGATAATCTCAATTTAGGATTATTGTAATAGAGAGTTAGCGTTCTCTAGGTAATAGCAGAATGGTGAGATGGCTTAGGTGTTGTGATGACGTGACCCGGACTACTGATGCTAATCCAAAGTCGACACGAGCTAGCCAATTAGAGCACGCGCCGTCAGTAGGAGATGGCCCACCCATTGCTGCTTGGTCAGAAAAATATGACCGTAATAAAAGTTCTCTCGTTAGGAGAATCACCACAATTTCATTTGAGAGACCGGACGATATCTAGGGACTCTGCCCCATTCATTCCCCGCGGCTTTAGGCAAAATGTATGCGTTTGATATATACGACTTCCCAGTGATTAAGTTGTCATTGTTCTCAAATTGGATCTGCAGTTACTCTATTCCCTCTTTGCTCCAATCGTCTTTTTCTCGTTGTAAGTTTTTATATCTTTTAATAGTGTAGGTATATGGGAGGTGAATTAATAAAGCTGGTGAAAATTTGCCTAAATCAGCTCGAGTTCCATAAAGTTCAACACAAGGGAAAACCTTGGAAAATACTTCCTTATTGAGATGCGAAATCCTTACTCCCGAATGAGAGATGGAATTTACGCTAGACTCTGTTGAACAGGAATAAGATAGTCAAACAGTAATAAAAATGCTATATATTCATATTCATATTTATTGCAACTTAATGCAGTGTTTGAACATTACTAAGCCATGTCATTTGTAATACATACTCTCTCTTAAAAGTAAACAATTAGCAATGTCAAAAAAGTTGTCATTCATCTTCTCTCTCTCTCTCTCTCTCTCTCTCTCTCTCTCTCTCTCTCTCTCTCTCTCACACATATATACATACAAAACATAATTACTCAAAATCATCGAAATTTTCATCAAAATGTTCATCTATACTGTAATAGGCTCTGCTTGATTTAGCCGTTTTTTATTGTTTCCGTTTATTTTACTGTCTATGTTCTGTAAATTCACACATAAACACTGTACACATAAACAGCCATGCCCAAGGCGGGACTCGAGCCCGTGACCCTCTGTGCGGTGAAACAGCTGACACAGTATTTTTTAGGCTTTCCGGAAGCTTATTAAGTAGTTTTGGACCAAAGTATTGGGGCTTATGTTCCTATAAGAAGGACCATCAGGGGGGGGGGGGAGGGACAAATAAAAAGCTCCATTTTCTGGCCTATAGTTTCATTTTTAAATTTACGTCCTCCAACGTCAAGTCATATCCGCCGATGAATGAAATTGGTGAAATGATGCTCAATGAGTCCAGGATCCACAGAGCTTAGAATTACCCGACATTGACCTTTAAGGATAAGGGAAAATCCCGGAAAAAACCTTATTCAGGTAACTCACCCTGACCGAGATTCGAACTCGGGACCTCTTTCACTTTAGGCAGACACGCTACCATCTACGCTACCGAGGCGGACTTCGCGCTATAATGAGTGACCCATAATTAACATGTATTATGTTAAACTTATCTTCAGACACTAGTGAAAAAATGATTTTTCCTCAACTTTCTAGCCCTACTTATTATTATTGTCTTTCAAAAAGTATGCAGAATTAATTGCGCCATGAGATGTACGATTCACGTTGCGAAGCTCCCGAACTCGATCCGCGGCAATTGTACACTGTGCCCCAAGGGATTTTTGAGGTTTTTCAGGGTCGGTAGGGATGTGCCAGAATGAGTTTCTTATACCTATTATTTCCTTAATGGTCATCTCTGTTTCAGGTGTGTAGGACCAGGCTCATTGGTCCGTTGCGGCTGGACGGTGGCTCTATGCTGTTAACTTTTCTTCTCCAGCGTCGGTTGGAACTTCCATGATTACCCGCCTCCACGTGGGCTCCAACAGGGGAGGCGCTGGGCATTTGCAACTTGTGAATGGGCTCAGGCAGTATGGGATGCATTAAAACTGGAAACGTTAGGGAATCCCTCTATGCTCATGGATCTGGTCGCCCGTCGTTTCTCTCCCCTCATCAGGCGTGGCTCGTGCTTATATGCTACAGCACAACAGTTCGCTGAAACGAATGTCTTGATGTTTTCTTTGTGCTAGCAATAAGCAAGGATAGCTGTCAGACACTTTAAAGTAACACGTGACCACTATTTGTGCTACATCGAAGAGCGGGAATGCTGTCCAATGAACGCACTTGAAATAGCGGCGCATTGATTTGAGACCACTCCTCTGATTGGCTGTTTTTGCTTGGGATTGTGCTACGGCCAAACGGAGCACAAAAGCTTCTGCTTCTTGCTGTAGTGTTTTCAGTGCCATCTGCAGTAGTTACAGTAAACTACTACCGCTAGAAGTGCTCTTACATGTATTCCTCTCCAGGCGGGAGTCAGGAATGTATGTTGGTACTACTGTCTTTCATTATTTACAATTCGAATTATTGGCTTACTGAAAACAGTTGTGCAGTTCAAGTTAGCCGCACATATCAGGAGACGAGACTGAAACTAGCCAGGAAGTTGAAAAAACAGACATGTGCTATCGCGTATAATTGATTGCATTATGTTGTCAGTGGAGAAGAGCATTGCCTCTAAGAGCCCTCCGCGGTAGCGTAGATGGTAGCGTGACTGCCTCACGTTCAAGAGGTCCCGAGTTCGAATCTCCGTTAGGGTGAGTTACCTGGTTAAGGTTTTTCCGGGGTTTCCCCCTATCCTGATGGACGAATGTCGGGTAACTTAAAGCTTCATGGTTCCGGACTCATTTGAGCATAACTTCACTCATTTCATTCATCGTCCGATATGACAACGTTGGAAGACGTAAATTACAAAAAAAAAAAAAAAAAAAAAAAAAAAAAAAAAAAAAAAAAAAAAAAAAAAAAAAAGGTTCTAAGATGCAGGATTTTAACATCAGAGTCACTGATATGTTCTGCAATAGAAAGGAGCGCTGCATGGATTTCATACTTAGACATTAAGTAAGAACGTATTTGTTTAACAATAAGAGCTTTGTAGCACACTAATTTTATCCACCAGCCGCCACTGCCCCTCATCCCTCCCTCACAGGGATCACGGTAGAATCAAAAGTGTTTGCTGTTTGGAAATCTTTGCCAGTTGCTGAGACCCCTTTATAGTTTTTGCAGTTCACTGTAATATTGCTCTGATTAGTTAAATCAAATTTAATGTACATATTTCAGATATGAATGATGGGTTGCCACAAGGTTATTGCAGTGAAACTATGTAATCGTTAGGGAAAACCAGTTCCACCTACCTCGTATATTTGTATAGAGTAGGGCGGGGCTATTCCGCTCACAGGACTATTCGCCCGAAATAAGCAAATTGGTTTACTGCCCAACAATCATGGGCAACGATGACTTGCGTGCCAGTTCATTGTCAAGCTTGGTGTTTGTGCTATGGTTCTATGGATTTATTTGAGGTTGTAGGCTGTTTTTTAACGGTACTGACAGAAGAAAATTACAAGGCAAGTTACTTATGTTGCTTTTTTGCCTTGAATAAGAAATACCGTTTGTAACTTAGGGTCTAATATCAGCAGATAGATCTTTTTATTGAAAATCAGTGTGAGTGTAGGTTATAGTTTGGGTTACGTCCATGTATAGCAGATGGCCCAGTTGGGGCTATTCCGCCCAAGCAAAGAGTGGTTATTCTCGCCCAATATAGGCTTTTTGTACTCTTTTAACCTAACTTTATTTGATCATTTCAGATGATGAACACATATATAAAATGGAAGCTGGAACGAAACTGGACGAGAACGACATGCTCGTGCTGTTACGAGCGTATTAAACGGCGATGTATGACAGGAGCAGTGGGCCTCATCAGAGTGCCTTACTCTACACTCAAGGATCGTGCTCATGCACATCAACGTCAAGAAGCATTAGGAAAAGGAGTGTACAAATCAGTTGGTCATCCTACTGTGTTCAGTTTGGAGGAGGGTGGGGGATTTAGTTTCCAGGTTAAAATACTTGGCAGCAAGAGGCTTTGGGTGTACACCGGAGCAAAAAGAAAGAAAAACGTAGACCTATTGTAAAACTAAATTGTGGGAATAGAGAGTCAAGTGATGACTTGGTTCCAATCTAAATAGAATACAGTGATGAGGAAGATGCACCATGTGGATTTTGTGGGTTAAGGTTTTACTCTCCGAAATCGGCAACCAAAGGAGACTGGATCAAATGCCAGAAATGTGGACTATGGGTTTCACGAAGTCGATGCAGTTGCTAAGAAAAACTTCATTTGTGGCAAATAAATTTAATTAAAATGCAAAAGTACTGTGAGCGGTAATAGCCCCAGGGCCGGGCAGAATAGCCCCGTTAATTCTGACATTTCCTTTCTGTGCAACATTCGCTGTTTTATTTGATCACAATTATAGCAAGTAAAATAAGTATGTTTATAGCGTCTGTACGCTTAAAGGTATTAATACTGTTCTGCTCTATGTTTAACATAAAAAATGGTTTTGTTTTGTTTTAAATCACCATAAATTTGAAATGAGCGCAATAGCCCAGCTCTACCCTATGTGCTAGTAGATACTGCACCCAGATGGGGAGAGACCACTCTGTTCACACTTTAGGCGTATTTTTCCCCAGGCCTACTTTAGAAGTATTACCACCAATGCAATAGCAAAGCACTAACAAGTGTAGAGACATTGAAAACACACTTAGGATGAACATTAATTTATAGAAGGCATTCTTTCCTTCAGTGAAACATTTTCGAGATGTACCTTGTTAGTTTGAGTTTTTCAGTATTTATAATTTTCTCTAATTGGAAGTCGTTACTCATTGTTTTATATCTTGAACACGCAAAGGGAATGAACTGTCCAACTCATCACACACAGGACCTTAATATCGCTTCAAACTTAAAGTATTCTTTTCTCATTGTGCAACAAGAAAACAATGAAAACAGATTTGCAATTGTCTAATGTTTTTATAAATTTATATGAGAGCGCATACGTTTTGTATGTTATTCATTACAGTTAAAGTGTTATAAAATGTGACATTTTAATATAAATTATAGTTAGCAAATTTATTTTCTATAAGCTAATTGAATACATAGGAAACGTGAAATTTAACGATATTTGAACGTCTAAAACAAATATTTCGGAAAGCCTGAAAGCACAGTATAGCTTCGGGGAGTGTCCGTAAAATAAGGTCTCCAAAGCGTTGGGGCCGTGAGGAACGCTATTACGCAAGATTGGGCAACACTGGCGTGTTGCTTGGTTTCACCCCTTCAAATCCCCACAACAATGAATCCGTTGCAGCCATTAATCTTCGCTGTGCAGCCGTTTGCGATGGAGTTCCTATCACTTCCGCCGCCAAGTGCGAGTTGCGTGCAGTAATCCGTTTTTTAAGTGCCAAGGGCTCTACTCCCACTGTAATTCATCGTCAGGTATGCGAAGTCTATGGGCCACAGTGTATGGACGTCAAAAACGTGCGAATGTGCGCCAGAGAGTTAAAAGACGGACGTATAGACGTCCATGACAACGAACAGCGTTCTGGTCGGCACATGTAACGGCTGATCTCCTGGCCCAGTTCGGATGGGACATCCTCAGTCACCCCCTCCCCCCTATAGACCAGACTTAGCACCTAGTGATTATCATCTGTTTCTTGAGTTGAAGTCACACCTGGGTGGAGCACATTTCCAGACCGACGAGATTTGAAAAACGAGGTTGAGCGCTACCTGCGCAATTTGGCGGGAGAGTGCTATGACAAGGGTATACAAAAACTGCCACAGCGCATGCAAAGTGCATAGATCGCAATGGTAATTACGTTGAAAAATAGCTGTAAGTTCCGCCTTTCCATCAATGAAACATTCATTTACAATATACATGTTTTCTATATTAAATAAAATTGGAGACCTTATCTTACGCACACGCCTCGTACGTTATGTATCTTTGAATAACGAGACTCTCTAACACTCACATAATTAGTTCAACGTATGGGATTAGTGTCCATGCAGATATACAGGATTAAATATATCGAGATAATTAATTGTCCAATGAATTTGTTTTTGCTAATTATTTAGTTGAATGCAAGTACTTGTCAATGAGCAGGTTTAATTATAAATTTACCATTTATTTCATTATGGTTTTACAAAAAATAAAGTCCATTAAGTTAATTAAATGGAAATGCTTGAGTTGCATTGCTTATGAAGTGCATACTTCATAAATGTTGAAAAATATAAAATGGGAAGCTTTTGGTGATGGTATGTTATTTAATTACTTTAAAATTGCTCCGTATTGGGTTCACATATTTAAAATTATCCTTTTACTGGCAACTGTAAGCTGTTATGCAAGGTAACATGTGTTTTTGTACAATTTTCATGTTCTGCCAGATCATACAGCAATTTTTAACATTAAGGGTAAGAGTATGGTCATCGATAATAAAAAAATATTGAAGAAATATTGGGGTCTCAACTTTTTTCCGAAGAAGATATTATATTGTTACCCGATCGGCGAACTTGCGGTCGGCTGCGGGAGGGGATGGGCGGTGGAGGGGGGCGTGTTGCATCGGGGCCGCACCCTCGCCGGTCAGCTGGCGCCCGCGGAGGCGTGACAGGGTGGTGAGAGGGGAAACCATGGGGGTGGCTGAAACTTCGTTTCCCCCTCCTCCTGCCATCCGAAAGAACACGAAGTCTCAGGAATATCTTTCCTCTCCATGGTAAAGAATTCTCTAGAACCATTGAGCCACCTATAAATAGAAGCACGATGCGACCAAGAGTCAGTTGTTGGCGAGCAGCCGTGAAGAGCACCGTGCTAGTAAACGGACTGGAAGGCTGCGTACGTGTATCAGAGGAGTTGTACGTAATTGCGAGTGTGGAGTGGACCTGTGACAGACGAACTGGTGGATTGTAATTGTGTGCGCTACGTAATTCTATGTAATCGGCAAGTGTTCCAACTGTAATTCGGTATGAGTTTGTGCAATTGGACTGTTAATTTCATTTAATTAATTTAATTAATTTAATATTGTGACTTTGTGGGTTCGTAGGATTAAAAGTTAAATTTGCCGAAATTCTAAATGTTCTTTATTTCCGAACCAATACACTGTTCAACTCTCACGTAACAACATTACATCACACATACAATACAATATTCCAAGGTCGATGACAATAACAACGTTCTGATTACATCACTTTACAGCATCAGCTCTCGTTATGCTACACTTCAGAGCTGTTTAGTAATAGCGACTCTTCACGACTCACTCTCGTTTTAAAACTGTCCGCTGGCATGTCACAATCTCTTATATATCTCATTCATAAATTCGAGAGACTTCTGGGACAAACAAGAAGTCAACTGTTCCGTACAATCACTAGATGCTTCTGGAATAACAAGACATCGAATGACGAAATCCGAACCTTCCAGAAGCGTAACTTAATCTGCGCCGGCAAGTCCTTAACCGCCGCTATCTTTATTTGTCGGTTCTTTGTGTACAAAAGCCGCGCTCTCGTAGATAATGGGTTCGCGACAATACGTTAGAGCTATCAAACCTCTTGTACTACACTGTTGGCAGTATTCCAAGATGTACTAAATGATCGCTGGGTGCAATGTAAACTCAGTGAGATACAAAAGGTGGTCTGTACTCAGTGTCATCAAGGGATGTAGAATGATTTGCACAGATTCTGCACTTCTAATCTCAGGCATTGAACCTTTTTATTTATCGACAATCTTCAGTGCAAATATATATATAACATAAAGAAAGGTTATCAAGGTTCCCTACAAGTTCCTGAATTCGACTTTCTTCCGAGGCCTATTTCTTGGAAGCTGGTCATCCTGCTGTATTCCACAACATTGTCAACAAGCATAACTGCAAACAAACACATGACTACAACATCCACACAAATAGCTCACAATATTCTGATCATCCAGAGAATCCAGCTCGTGTGGCATGTGCTTTTGTGGTGTTGGATAAAAGCAATGTGCAGTTCCTTTATACGAGGTGTGTTCAAGTTATATCATCTATTTTTTTTCCAAGACTGGGACCAGATAGAAACTTCCGGTATTTTAAATACACGTGGACTATTTGTGAATGCGTGACAGAAATGGCAGCACTGTACAGGTCATAGAACTCTAGTGGCAGCGACGAGAGTTAGGACTGTTTTTGATACATGAATTGTCGACGTTTTCATTACAAGAACAGCGTGTAATCATTCGTTTTCTTCATTTTCGTGGTGTGACACTTATTGAAATTCATCGCTAGTTGTGTGAGGCATGTGGCGATTTTGTTGTTGTTGTTGCTCTAATTTACGTCCTCCAACGTTATTTCATATCGGACGATGTATGAAATGGGTGAAATGATGCTCAAATGAGCCCAGGGTCCATAGAGATTAGAGTTATCTGAAATTCGTCTTTCAGGATAAGGGAAAACTCTGGAAAAAACCTTATCCAGGTAACTCACCCTGACCAAGATTCGAACTCGGGACCTCTAGAACGTGATGCAGACACTCTACCACCACACTACCGAGGTGGGCCCATGTGGTGATGGTACCATGGATGTGTCTAATGTGCGTACCTGGGTGTGACAGTTCAATGAAGGCAGAACATCGTGTGACAACAAAACCAAGACAGTTGTAGACATCGCCTCCAAAATTGGCATTTCCATGGGATCTGTTCACACAAACCTGCATGAGGATCTGGAAATGCTCAATCGGCGATGCTTCTGAAGAACGTTCTCCACTCACTGGATCATGTCATCAGACCGGCTGGTGCGAAGCCATGACTGTCTTGGCATAAAAATACTTAGCTCATGTATCAAATTAACAGCAGATATCTTCAGCTACTATATCAGTAGTTTCCAAAATTGTAAACCCATCCACTTTTCAGTATGCCGCATAAAGTTAAGGTATTAATTGAACGGAATCATGTTAATTTTGAAAACATGTTCTAATTTACGCTTAATATTTGTTTTACAAAGTTGGTAGTGACTCAGAGAATAAATTATAATGTTGAGAATTGTGAACTTCATTAGTGGAACAGTACATAGCGTAATGCATTTGTCAGTTATTTCTTTAACTACATTCGGCACTACAGGTGGTGACACAGATGATACATGATAGGAATATGGAGCACCGGTGGAATGAGATGGTGTGAGAAAACAGGGATCCTGCAGAGAACCCGCTCCAGCGCCGTGTTGCGCACCACAAATCCCAATTTACGGTCACCTGGGATCAAACCAGGGCTGTCTTGGTGAGAGCAAAGCAGTTTAACCGCTCAGTCACGGCGTCGTTAACTTATCCACTTATAAGCACTCGACGTATTAAACTCATATGAACTCTGTTGCTAATATTTACACATTTATACACCCATCACAGTTTATTCTTATTAAGGGTAAACTTTCTTTGGATCAACTATTCAGTTAATCATGTTTAATAATTATATATACATTTGAGAACTGTAAAGGGATATTTGGCTATGTTTGTAAAAGTAAAATTGTATATTTTGATGTAAAATATTGTAGCGTGGACCTGGGTAGAGATATGTGAGAAACGTTGCACTCTCTGGTGAGAGTGTAGAAAGGGCGGATGTTACACAATAGAGTGAAATGCTACAGGTAGACCGCAAACAAAATGCTGTCAGTGCGCGCATGCGCGAGGAGAGCCTTCTTCCCTTCTACGCCTACCAAGAATCACGTGACTCCCAACCCTACCTTCCTGCATGCGACAGAGCGCAAACCGCAGAAATGCATGTATTTTAATGCTGTTTTGATTTTCAAAGTTAACAGAAAATAATTGAAGTCTGTTTAGTTAATTCATGTGCAGTTGGCCGCTGCCTTTGACGAACCCTTATAATCGTTTTACAACCCTGGCCCTCCTCCTCGCAGACCTTTCTGCAAGGTTGCCACCTTTCTCGATACGTCATGGGTATCGTACGAGGTTTCGTCTAAATAAATTATCTTATGTCCATTAGTGTGAAACTTCCTTAGCTATATATATCGCACTGCAAAACTTTCCTAGTTTTGACGATATATATCGCCAAGCTACAACTCTACTGGATTCCATAATAATTCTTAACTTATTCAATGTGCAGTATTTGAAACCCACCTCCTTCAGAAGACCGCGCAAAGTGCAGTGCCCATAAGGGAAATCACAAATTTCTTGCAAATATGAAACCAATTCGTCTAAGGTGGGTGCTCTCCCTTTTGCATAGAATCTATAAATTTCTCGACGAATTAAATCGCATATGAAATTATCTACTTTAGAGAAACGTTTCCTTTTGTTTTCACAGTTGATCGGCGTCTTTTGTATTCCTTTCGTCACAATATTTCTTACTGTATTTCTGTGAATACCTATAATTTATCATCACTGCACGACCTCTTACCAAGATTATCGTCAGCACATATTTATATGTGTTCAAAACAAACGCCTGAATTTGCTTAGAAACAGTTCCCGTTGAAACTTTGGCTTTGAGGCTTTTCCAGTAATATAACTCGGCCCAGTTATTCACACTTTTGTCTTCACTTTGATTTTTTTCAAGTGACTGAAATTTATCTACTACTTCATTTGCATTTACCACTGCATTTCCCTCCCAGGGTCTCCACATCGTGATACACAACGAATTGCTGCACATAATGAAACAGATAAACTGGAAGTTGGAACTTTGGCAACTAAGACTCTACGTGAAGTAGACATGCTGCTGTCACTTCGAGAAAATCAGGGTTGTTATTGGTCCTCAACGACAGTGTTCCATTTCTGAAGTGTGGAGATAGATTTATGACGGTCATTAGTGGGCGGGAGGCTCAGGTTCCTTTGACTCCGAACTGCCCACACGTTAACTAAACAGACTTTAGCTCAGACAAGACCTCACAACGGATCAACAAATAGATTGAATCATAGTTTCTTTAAACCTTGAAGAAGAAAGCAGTGATTTGGCAGGAAATACAAAGAGTGAATGTAACGGTGTATGCGAAAGTGAGTTAAACAGATAACCAGTTCAGCCCGCGCGATGGAGGAGAGGCAACCTAAAATGAGGATAAATGGGCAAAGCTGGAGGACTCCAGTGTTGGTAAGCCACGCCTCCAGTTGCATTTTGTTCGCAGTCTAGTTATAGCTGTTTTGCAGTACTGCTACACAGTTCAATACTCTGTTAGTTTTTCCTTGTGACGTCGTTCTGAGTATATAAGAGGGCAGAAACCCCCATTCGGCCCCCATTTCAGTATGCATTCGTCTGGTGTGTCCGATGGCTTATTCTTTCACAACATGCCGTGTCGAGTTCCAATAGCAGTTGTATTGTAAAATGTCCGCTGATAAAAGTTCAGTTATTTGAAAGTGCCGGGATCCCATACAGTGTTAAGAACAATTAAAGCAGCTCAGAAATTATCAGATGTTGTCTCGACCTTAGCACCCTGAGAACCCAAAGAGTTCATGCAGGAGACAGCAGCCGGAGGCAAGGGAGAAGCAAGCAGCGGACGACGATATAGAGACAGAGGAAGGAGTCCCGACGTTGAACCCAGATTCATGCAGCCGTGAGGCGAGAGAAGGCACTGCCGCAGTTTGTATACATTGTTGTGAGAAAAGAAAACTAGAGGAGACAAGAACCGGCAAATTAAAGGTTAAAATGGAATCGTTATGTAGCATACACTGTGCATAAATCTGGAGAAGCAATTTGAAAATATGAAAGTGTAGGAAACCCTGATCAAATCAAAATATTTCGGAGATGATTAATTCTAAAAAAGTCCTATTTAAAGTAAACCAAGTGTTATAACGATATCTCACTTTAGAGGAACCATATACTTTATATTGCATTTTCAATTTCGTTTCTTCATAAAGCAGGTTGCGTCAGTGAAAGCGCTTCTAATAATCTTGACTAGATTCCTTGAACAGTATCTTGCCTTCGGAAGATGTCATTACCAACTTTGGTCTGCATTAAATTTTGTATACTTCATCTTAGACTTTTGCTGAGGAAAATTGTTATAAACATCTTCAATTAATACATTGTTAATGATGAACTGTTTGCAACTTAATGTGACATGAATAATGGTTAAAATCCTAAAAAACATCAATTCCTTCGTAAGCTATTGATATACATAAAAATAATTCTTTTTCGAAGATCTCTCTGCAATTCTAACATAATTTTGTTCACATGTGCTGCTATTATTTCGTAATATGTAGAGAGATTGCCTTGATATGTGTAAAACGCTTACTTCAACGCCGGTTGTGACTGAACATTAATTTCCATGAGCAGTGAATGTTCTAAAAGAATTGCAAAAAGGAGGTCATGGTCACTACATGGGTTGGTGCCACTTTATACACCATGGCCTGGTGGTGCGATTTGCACTAGCTTGCGTTTAACTTTCTGTGGAATCTGACATTGTATTGTTACCCTCAAACCTCCCCGCTATATTGCCCGGAAAATCGCTCTTATATACTACTGGAGTGCCCGAGTTATATCCGTGAGATATTAGCACTTTTATGTTCAATTGTTATAAATTAATCTCTACATCGTTTTATTCCACTTTTACCTTTTACGATAGGAATGATCATTTTAAAGCATCTGATAACAATTAAATATTCTTGTATGTCTTAAATGCTTAAGAACGTAGCAAAGAACTTGGGAGTGTAATCCATAAAATACTGTAATTTACTCTTAACCACTTCGAACTTTCCGTGGTTGCCGCTGGAGCGAGCCATCTTCCGGTCAACTTCCCAAATGTGTGGTCAGACCTGATATTATTAGGTAACACTTAGAATATTCTAAGTCGGAGAAAATTCTGTAAGTTTCACAGAGAATTGATGATTGGAAATGAATATGGTGTTTCAGGAATACGACACAAGATTTTTAATGAAATTTCGCCCCCAACACAGATTACCGTTTACATAGAATGATTTTCGAGAAAATTATGTATCTTTAAAATATTCTTTTAGCAAATGAAGTGTTTATATTAGGTTTTGTTAAAATGTACTCAGAAGATCTTTCAACCTAGGTAAGTTTGTTACAATCATTAAATCGTAAGGCGTGGGGAATATGTTAATACACAAAGATAATGCTAACAAATTACATTTTGTTAAGATACACAATGTTTTATGTGAAAATATTCTTTTTCTGTGTGGAGTGAACCGTTCACAAGATAGGATTAGAATTTCACTACGGAGGGCATTCGGTACGTAGGCCACCATGCTGGGCCCATTGTGCCTATGCCTCTAAGTGGGGCGCCCCCAGGAGGAAGGATGAGGCCAGAGGAGACAGAGGGACGTCGACCCAAGGAGTCCCGACAGTGCAGAGGGCAGCGACAGTTTACTTAGACTTCCCCCGACAGGCCAGGACAACGGACACCTCCCCTACTGCGGCACGGCAACAAGCCCAGCAGCCGAGCCCCAAAGGTCCCTGGCTGGCGGTCCCGAAATGGTCCCAGCAGAGACGCGGAGACGGCAACCGATCAACCGGAGGATAATCTGCAATAATTAGTTACACTATTTCAATAAATAAAAAACAAATCCGCAATAAAACCAAGCCTATGAATCGTTTACCTTCAAGAGAATGCCACCTCGTTCGGTGCCACTTAAAGATCAAACATAGTTTCATCTCCTAAATTCCTTCTAAGATGTCAATCAAAACGTCCAGATTTTCAATCACAACAAAAAGAATATGAAGCACTAAATGTTTTTGAATGTGTCACAAAGTAGTTATAAAAGAAATAGAAAGAATTCAAAAATGTACCCTTACTACATAATCGTACCTCAAAACTTAAGATTTGCGAACGTAGACCTGAGGGATGATTACGTCAGCAGGCCATTGTTAAACAAGTGATGCGCGACACTCCGTTCGTTTCCTTAGAGCATGCTGTTGCCTTAATTGAGCTCCAGGAGTAAACATGATGTCACCATGAAACATGAATGCCTGCATTTAAGATTCATCCAACTCTTTAAACAGAAACGTCCATTAAAAATTCTATTACAGGTAATGTACACTATGCGTGCCAGAGAGGGACATTTTCCTCTCACATTGAATGTGGCACTGACGCATGTCTTAACGGACCTTTGTGTATATTTTAAGAAGGTTACACAATATTTGGAATAATATTCTGGGGATATAATTCATACAAAGCCCAACTTCAGCAAATAGAGGCATTAAATAATGAACACTCTGCTCCTTAAGAAATGAACATTAAATTTTGAAAGATGAAATTATATATATCCAGAGGCAAGATTTTTGGTGAAAATTATCTATAAAATTCGCATTAATTTCGCGCAAATTTTCGTGAAGCATTAATGAGGATGACAATGGCTGAAATGAAAAGTAACAGTAACTAGAGTAGCACAACTATTAAAACCCCTTTTATCCAAATTAAAATATTTTATTTGAAATCAGCAGACAGTAGGTAACATGAATAAAATCAAATTTCACACATCAGACATCGCCAAACTGCAGCATGCAAAAAGTTGTGATATTTTCGCTTTTCATACTTGTTTTGTCTGTCACAACTAAGTTACATGTAGAGAAAACTCCCTCACTGTCAGCGTTTGACATCGGCAGCCAGAGACATTGAAGAGACTTCTCCAGAAATTGCGGTAAGAATCAGCTTTTGCCTTCAATGTCAAGAGTGCTGTTATTACATCTAATCTGTTATCGTTACCACCATGGCTTTGCTGTTCAACAATGTCACAAAGCTCTTTAAGCAAATCAGAATCACTAAATGCGTTTAGTTGTTTAAATGCTGCCATTACATGATTTAGATCACCTATACGTGATTTAGTAACTAGCCTAGATGGTTCCAAAATGATCTAAAGCCTTTATGGTTATTACAACATCAGTTTATCATAATGGAGTTCAATTTAGACAAACTAAGACGAGCAACCGTCCTAATGATCATGAACGAGACACATCTTAGTTATGGCAGTGTGTGGAAAATTATCCATGACGAACTGCACATGTCTAAGGTGTCTGCACGGTGGGTTTCTCGTTTGCTAACCCCTTTCCAAAAGCAAACACGGCGTGACCTTTCAAGACAGATGTTGGTGCTGTTAGAACAGGATGAATATAATTCTTTTGATTGTCTGGTAACCATAGCTGAAATATGGATCTATCAGTATTATCCAGAGACAAAAACCATGAGCATGGAATGGAAACATGCCAATTCCTCCCTCCCAAAAAGGTAAAGGTATAAAAGTCAGCTGGGCAGGTCATGCTTCCAGTTTTCTAGGACTGCCGTGGAGTCATCCTTACAGATTATCTTGCCAAGGGTCTAACCATCACTGGAATATACTACTGCAATCTTCTAGACAAGTTACGAGAAGCTCTGATTAAAAAACGACGCAGTGTGCTCTCCAGTTCTGGCTGACAATGCTGTCATCTCAAGTTGCAGTTGATAAAGCAAGGGAATTTGCCTTTGAGATCTTACAGCATCCGCCTTATTCGCCCGATCTCGCCCCAAGTGAATTTTTCTTGTTCCCGAAAATGAAGAATCCTTTGTGTGGTCGTCGATTTGACGACACAAATGACGTCATTAATGAAGTGGAGGAGTGGTTTAAAGCGAATTATGCAGACTTCTACAATTAATGTACTCGGAAGGTCAAGAAACGCTGGGAAAAATATGTAAATCTGAAGTGACTACGTAGAGAAGAACTATCAAGCTCATATGAACACAAACTCTCTATCATATTTTTAAAGGGTGATAATTAAAACTTTACGGAATCCTCTCTTATAGAGTTGTTAGCAACCATGTTGTTAATAAGAAAAATTATTTATTTATTTCATTAAATTGAAGGAATGTATTTATTAAGTCAGAAAAAACTATAAATAAACTCTTTTAGTATAAGATTTTCACGCAATACAGAACATAAATTTAAATAAGTTATAACTAAATATTATGTTTGTTCTTAACCAGAAAATAAATAAAATACATATATAATAAACACTTCACGTGTTAAAATATTTGGATAAATCGAAAACACAATAATCTACTTCAAAACAACACCCAACTTAAAGCCTTAAATATTTTAATTCAGAACTTACCCACGATCTCATTTCCTTCAATAAAATCTCCTACAAAAAGTAATATACAGCTTACATTAATTTATCAGAAGTTTGACTTGTGTAGTGAAGTGTCAATATTTTTTTCTGAAGTGAGAAATACTCATTGAAGTAAGGTGAAACATCATTGGTACATTGTAGCCGATGTTTCACCTTTGAAGTTTGCTATACATTAATGAATATTAACAGCACGTCGTTTTTTTCCTAAACTGACAACAAAGAGCTACCTTTCCCAGTGTAAACTTTATTTCATTATTTGATCGTATTTCCATCGTTACACAGATATCATGTCTGTCGTAAAAAAAGAAATCGTGGAGTTTAAACATAGCTAAAATACCAATTAGTTTCTTTTTATTATTTTCTGAAATAATTGGGAATCATTTACTTCCTTTTGATTTCCATTTTATGCGGTGTTTTTACTGTCATTTTAATCTCACCACAAAGCTATCAAAGGATTCCATTTTACAGCTCACCAGGGCAAAATATATCTGTCAGATACAGACAGTCCAGTACAATAAAGAAATGTTTTCATTGCTGTTAAATGAACGTATTTGAAATTCATAAAATTTATATTGCAGAACTTATTTACAAGCACATTCTAGTATTTGTCAAAAGTGAAAGCTAACTTGAATATGCCAGGGTAAGCTGAGAAACTACCCAATTTATTTTAAACAAATGAACAGCTTTCTTTTTCTCCTACATATAACATCTAAGGTTGGCTAAACTTCCTCTGAAACAATTGATCATCGGCAAAGATTTTCATTTGTTTCCTATACATAGGTTATGTACTTTACGTTGCGTGTCTTTATTAACATCAGATTCACACATATTTATACCCTGGCTAAGGACAAATTGGCATCATCCAGCTCTGAATCGAACCCGGGGTCTCTGGATTTGGGGGCTAGCATGAGAACACCAGCCTATATAGGCAGTATAAATGGAATATTTGAAAAGGATGCAGTATAACGGCGTAGCAATATGGCGTGCGTGAATCATGGCTCGTGCGTTGCCAACATCCAAAACATGCTTTCGCGGAAAATACCAACACTACGTAAACAAACTAGCGATACCGTTATACGTAAGGAAACTGTGGCAGTTGATCATTGTTTACCCACTCTAGTATGGACAGCTGCACTATAATAATGATATAAAATTGGTTGTTATTAATATTATTACTGTTGTCATTATTATATTTTTGTTTCTCTTTGTTCTATTAATAGCTGGATTCCAGTTATTTTTACTGGATATCAGTAATCATATTATGTACCATTAATATTTTTGTTCATTGATAATTTTATTTTAGTGTTTATTTAAAGTTATGTGTATTAAAATGGGAAAGGTTTTTCTTTTTAATTTACGTCCGCCCACCATTAAGTTATATCGGATGGTGAATGAATTGGGTGAAATGATGCTCAAATGAGTCCAGGGTCCATGGAGCTTAGAGTTACCCGACATTCGTCTTGAAGGATAAGGGAAACCCCCGGAAAAAACCTTATCTAGGTAACTCACCCTGGCCGAGATTCGAACTCGAGACCTCTTGAACGTGAGGCAGACATGCTACCATCTACGCTACCGAGGCGGGCATGGAAAAGGGGTGAATATGAATATAAAAAGAAAGAAAATTTAGGTATTTTTTGTGTTATAAAAATGTAATTTATTGTAGTGTATTAGTATTTTGTTTTGGTGTTGTTTTCGTTTATTTTTAGTAGGATTAATTTTAATATCTGTAATTTTTCTGTATAAATTATATAAAAGTTAATACATATAAAAATTTGAAATATTTATACCCTGGCTTGAGAAATTAGGTGCCAGGGTATGATATTGCAGATTTTTATTTATTTAATTTGTCATTATTATTAATTATTATTGATATTATTGTTATTATTATCGATGATACAATGCAATAATGATAGTATTTCTAGTTTATAATAAAAAATGTATTGGCAACGTTTCTCTATATTCGCGTATTTCAGAGTTCCGCAGTTGGCAACAACTTGTTTCCGTGACATCATTCCATAACAACATAACTCTGTGCCGTTAAAGTGAAGATTTAACGAATATTTGTTGCTTCCTGGTAGATATGGGCAGCTTCTGCTGATGTTATGCAAGCAGTATGCCATTTCAAATACATAAAACGTAAGTCACTCACAATGTCACATTCTAAATTTTTAGCTACTTAATTGAACATCTACTTTCATTATTGTCATATATAAATGTCATATTGTTTTAAATTTCCGTTGATATCTTAATTAGCTTCGGAGCTATTATATTTTGAAGCTGAATTCCTTTATTCGATACCAAATATGATGGAATTTTAAAATTGACATTTTCTGTTCAAAATTAAATGTCATTAATCCGATGCAAAACCAGCATGCAGTGTTGTTCTGAAGCCTCACTTCTGTCACCTGAAATTACTTCTTTTACTACAAGTTTATAGCAGCCTTAAAATTCAGAACTGAAAAGCAGTTAGAAAGAAACAAGATTATACTAAAATTTAGTTATCTGTGTCTATTACTAAATAGACTCCTATCTATCCTATAGGTAGTAATAAAAGAATAAAAAGAAAGAAATGTTCAGTAGCTTAGCACATGTTTCTGTCAGATTAAAATAGCCAACACTTTGAACGAGATACAAGGAGTGTAAGAAGAAAAAGATATTCCTTTGTCAACTTTTATTTCTGATATAACTTAAAACTAAATACAACATTAAATGCAAATCAAAAATGGTTAAGATATTATTCCTGTTACAGCATGGTGTGTGAGAGCTATTGCTTACGTCCGAAAAATATGCGGGTAATCACAGCTCAGTGTATCATGGATTATGCATAAGTGCTACTTACAGCATGCTTTGTTCTTTGTTATTTTTAACCAGACTCCCAGAGCAAATCAAAATAAGAAATCTGATCGAAGCTTAAGGATATTAGTGGTTCAGTAAGGCAGGGTATCGATATTTGTTTATATCATGTAGCCCCTGTGGCAAAGTCGTAATATCATCAAACGAAAACATTTGTGTTTATATCAGTTCAACAGAACAGAAAACGTGCACACAAATGCAAATAAAATTGTGCTTTGTTAAATAACAACCAAATTGTAACAATGTAACAACTTTTAACAAACAAAATATCAAGGCAAAACAGGAAATAACAAAGGGAAAAGTTTAAACATAATTTGTGGATAAAACGTAAAGAATATATGTCAAATGATGAACGTAGGTACAAAAATGACTCCTCCTCCAATAGGGAAAAAAGTCAACAAGTAAATATTGAACACTACAAAAAGAAACCGCAATAGTTAAATTTAACTTTGCAAGATCTTTGCAAGAAAGAAAAGTTAAACAAAATCGGGAGAGAAAAAACTGTTGACGGTTTTAAAGACGTCAGAATTATTAATGAGTATGGGAACACGAAAATTTGCATACTCCAACTAGTAAAGTAACAGAAACAGTTGAACAAAGAATAAAATGGCGTCTAACAAAAGTAAATGCTTAATAATATTGACTACAATATCGAATCCCGGATTGTAAAATAAAATTAGTGCTAGAAATTTTGTGTGCCAAAAACAAGATGGGGTAACCAAAACAAAATTTTAAAGAGTTTGTGAGATGAGTGAATTTATTTATAGGGAGAACTTTCTATTCACAAAAGAAAGCAATTTCAAAGTACTATTGCTCTCAAGCAACTTAAATGACTTTTGTTATTTATATATAGTAATTTTCAACAAAGGAATGGATGACGCTAACCACATTTCCGTAATATACTGGAGATGGCCCCCTCTGCCTTATTAGGGTGTAATGCCTTGGGATTATATCATTAAGTATATTACTATTACAGAATAGTTCTATCAGGATATTGTAATAAACGAGAAAGCTGAATGCTGCTGCAAATAACTAATAGGCCCTAAGTATATCACTTCCACACTGTACTTGGTTACACAATTTAATTTTACTTCTTGCTATCTAATTTTTTCCCTTTGTAAACGAACGCAAACCTACAAACGTCACCATCGGTAGCTTCAATCCCATTCCTCATTGGAGTTATCCTCAACCTTGGTTGTGCTAAAAGCACAGAAGCCCATTACTTTCATCATTTCTTCCTCTTCTGGAGTCAGCTTCACAGGTTCTGGTGCAGGTGGTTTATCTTCCAAGAAGTCCCTTGGCTTCCTTTCACGGCGTCTGGGCTCAGGAGGCAATCTTGATCTTGACCAGGAGGGTGAACGTCTTCTGCGGTATTCTATATCTCCATAATCTCTACGACGGCTGCGATCTCTTGATCTACGTCTTCTCCTTTCAGGATCATGCTTTCTTGACTCATGTCTTCTTGGCTCCCGGTCCCTCTTGTGCCTTTCTCTAGAATGACTTCGGCGCCTTCGTCTGTACGATGGTGAAGGAGATCTGCTATAAACCATTGTAGTCTAGCAAAAACGGCCAAGACAACTAAGCAAGGTTAGGTTAACGTTGATTCCGTTGCCGTCTTTCAGATGCGTAACATACAACAACTGAAGTTTTTCACTATACGTTTCAAACTTCGGAATTCCTTCTCTTCACAACAAATATCAACCAATTCACCACTATTCTTTCTATGTTTAACAAATAATTAGCAAACGGAGCTCATTCCAAACGTATCCATGTTTCTCAAAGAAATGAATATTTATGCAAAGAAGTTGAAACAAAAGAGTGAAGAGAGCTGTTATTCTTTCGTTATTAAATGTTTCTTATATCGTTAATGTGTAACTCTATGCTATCCTTGTAAATGGGTTGCAGTATAACATAGTTAATGCAGCTTAAATGAAACTTATGTGTTTATTCATAGACCTTTCTATACATTTTATAGTTTATTAGTGGGTATACTACTTACTCCATTTTAAATAAGCCGTTGCAGAAACAACTAAATTACACGTTACGTTATGGATGCAAAGAACATAGCAATTGTCAAATGTTTAAGAACTGAATATTCTAGTCTTTAAACTTTCACATTCTTTCCCTTTCCTAAAACATTTTGAACATAAGCCCCAATACTTTGGTCCAAAATTACTTAATAAGCTTCAGGAAAGCCTAAAAAATACTGTGTCAGCTGCTAAGTTTAAATCTAAACTGACTAAATTCTTGTTAAGCAGAGCGTATTACAGTATAGATGAATATTTTGACGACAACTTGGATGATTTTGAATAATTATGTTGTGTGTGTGTGTGTGTGTGTGTGTGTGTGTGTGTGTGTGTGTGTGTGTGTGTGTGTGTGTGTGTATGTGAGAGAGAGATGGAAAGAGAGAGAAGGTGAATGATTTTGTTGTTGTTGACATTTCTAATCGTTTACTTTTAAGAGAGAGTATGTATTACAAATGACATGGCTTAATTGTGTTGAAACACTGTATTAAGTTGCAATAAATGTGAATATTGTCGCGGCGACGCACATAAAAGGTTCGCGCGGAGTGATAACGCGGCTTGTTTACACAAAGGAACTGAGAAGATAGCAGATAATGATATAGGTCTGCCGAAACAAATTGGGATAAATGGAAATTACTGGTGACATCTTGATTGATAGAGATTATTTAGTTTGTTTATTGTTCTGAAACAGTCTGGAATTATCAGATGAGGTATTTAAGGAAGCGACGAGTCACCAAGAGTCAGTCGCAAACAGAGTCGTGAAGTCGTGAACAGTAGTAAACACAGTAAGGAGTAAACAGCTGTAGAGTGTTGTAACGAGAGCTGATGTAATCAGAACGCGACCTTGTGAGATTCTGAGTGCGTATGTGACGTAAATCTGCTGTAACCTGCTACTGTGAGTGTATTTCTACGCAAACAAAGAACATTTATAATGTCGCGAGCCTGATCGCGATAGCGCGGCTTGTGTACACAAAAAGCCTGGAGATAAGGAGTATGCCGGAAGAAATAATGATAGCGCGAGATAAAAGTCCGATAGGGTTACGCTTCTGGAAGATGATAGAACATTTGATTCCTGTTTGGTCCAGAAAATTCTCGAATTTACGAAATAGGTATTTAAAGACGTGACGGCTCGCAAAGAGTAGTTGTGTAACAGTCAGTGTTGTTGTAACGAGAGCTAATGTAATCAGCTGCAAGTGTTTGTTATTGTCCTCGACCTTGGAAGATTGATGAAATGTTGTTACGTGAGAATTGGACAGTGTATAGCTACGGAAATAAAGGAGATTTTTAATTTCTGCAACTCGGCCTTTTAATTTTGCGAACCCACAAAGTCACAGTATGAATATGTTCCATTGAATCGTATGGATATTGACAAGATTGGAAATGAATGGTGAAGTATTGAATTCCAACAACTAATAAAATATACATTTCGGAGATACTTCTTATAAGAAGAAATATTATTTGAAATGAAAGATTTATGCATTTTTAATACAGTTATTGAAGAGTATGCACAATTCTGTTTGCCCACCTCGATAGCGTAGATGGTAGCATGTCTACCTCACGTTCAAGGGGTCCCGAGTTCGAATCTCGGTCAGGGTGAGTTACCTGGATAAGATTTTTCCGGGTTTTCCCCTTGTCCTTTAAGACGAGTGTCGGGTAACTCTAAGCTCCATGGACCCTGCACTCATTTGAGCATAATTTCATTCAACGTCCGATATTCCATAATTTTAAAGGACGTAAATTACAAAAAAGCAAGAAAAAAAAACCAAGTGTAGGAATATTATTATTATTATTATTATTATTATTATTATTATTATTATTATTATTATTATTATTATTATTATTATTATTATTATTATTATTATTATTATTATTATTATTATTATTATTATTATTATTATTATTATTATTATTATTATTATTATTATTATTATTATTATTATTATTATTATTATTATTATTATTATTATTATTATTATTATTATTATTATTATTATTATTATTATTATTATTATTATTATTATTATTATTATTATTATTATTATTATTATTATTATTATTATTATTATTATTATTATTATTATTATTATTATTATTATTATTATTATTATTATTATTATTATTATTATTATTATTATTATTATTATTATTATTATTATTATTATTATTATTATTATTATTATTATTATTATTATTATTATTATTATTATTATTATTATTATTATTATTATTATTATTATTATTATTATTATTATTATTATTATTATTATTATTATTATTATTATTATTATTATTATTATTATTATCATTATCATTATTATTATTATTATTATAAATAGACAAGGCCCTAGTACAAATCCTTGCGGGACAAACGCTTTGTCACTGAATGCCAACAAGCTACAACAGCGTCAAAAGCTGTGATTATGAGCCGTAAATTGCTGCTGCAAACACATCATGCACCACGCCTCCTCTTGCCAACACAACGAAAGTGTTTGTGGTAATCAGAGTATGATAAAACAAACTCCTTTCCGAAATTTACTTAAGTGCATACGAAATGCTCGCTTGATTAAGAGCTGCTAATCAAGTGATTCAAAGCATCAAGCAAACAGAATTACAAAAACTTACTTTACTTGTTTAAATGCACAGCTTTCAGTTTATCTTGCTCACTGCATAAAAATGATTTCTTTGCGCAAAAACACAATAAAAGCTTAAGGACTCAAAATATCTGGGAAAAATCGTCGGATCCTATAACCAAAAGAAATAATGATACTTGATTTCGTCAGATATTTATCTTTAAAGATAAGGAAAACATTGGAAACAAACTTTATCCAGGTAATTCGAATTGACTAAGATTTGTTCTCGGGACCTCTTGAACGTGAGGCAGACACGTTAACACCTACGCTACAGAGGTGGGCTTTGATTGTTTTGTAAAATGCAAATGCTTAATTTTTGCATTATTTATACATATAATATAATATACATAAGTGATCTTAAAAGTTTCCGACCTAATAAAGATACAAGAGATTTTTTTCGGAACTTTATGTTTATTTTTCAAAATAGTCTCCTGGTAACTCTACTCACTTCTCCAAGCGATGCTCCCATCTCTGTAAGCCGTCCAAATAGTACTCGGCGTTTTTTTTAACATAGTCCTCTTGTAACTCTACACATTTCTCCCAGCGATGCTTCCATCTCTGTAAATCGTCCAAATAGTGCTCGGCGTTTTTTAACATAGTCTTCTTGTAACTCTACACATTTCTCCCAGCGATGCTCCCATCTCTGTAACCCGTCTAAATAGTACTCGGCGTATTTTAACACAGTCTTCTTGTAACTCTACACATTTCTCCAAGCGATGCTCCCATCTCTGTAACTCGTCCAAATAGTACTCGGCGTTTTTAACATAGTCTTCTTGTAACTCTACATATTTCTCCCAGCGATACTCCCATCTCTGTAACCCATCCAAATAGTACTCAGCGTTTTTCAACATAGTCTCCTTGTAACTCTATGCACTTCTCCCAGCGATGCTCCCATCTCTGTAACCCGTCCAATTGGTACTCGACGTTTTTCAACATAGTCTCGTTGTAACTCCACACACTTCTCCCAGCGATGTTCCCATCTCTGTATCCCGTCCAAATAGTACTCGGCGTTTTTCAACATAGTCTTCTTGTAACTCTACACATTTCTCCCAGCGATGCTCCCATCTCTGTAACCCGTCTAAATAGTACTCGGCGTATTTTAACATAGTCTTCTTGTAACTCTACACATTTCTCCAAGCGATGCTCCCATCTCTGTAACTCGTCCAAATAGTACTCGGCGTTTTTAACATAGTCTTCTTGTAACTCTACACATTTCTCCCAGCGATACTCCCATCTCTGTAACCCATCCAAATAGTACTCAGCGTTTTTCAACATAGTCTCCTTGTAACTCTATGCACTTCTCCCAGCGATGCTCCCATCTCTGTAACCCGTCCAATTGGTACTCGACGTTTTTCAACATAGTCTCGTCGTAACTCCACACACTTCTCCCAGCGATTCTCCCATCTCCGTAACCCGTCCAAATAGTACTCGACGTTTTTTTTAACATAGTCTTCTTGTAACTCTACACATTTCTCCCAGCGATGCTCCCATCTCTGTAACTCGTCCAAATAGTGCTCGGCGTTTTTTAACATAGTCTTCTTGTAACTCTACACATTTCTCCCAGCGATGCTCCCATCTCTGTAACCCGTCTAAATAGTACTCGGCGTATTTTAACATAGTCTTCTTGTAACTCTACACATTTCTCCCAGCGATGCTCCCATCTCTGTAACCCGTCCAAATAGTACTCGGCGATTTCTTAACATAGTCTTCTTGTAACTCTACACATTTCTCCCAGCGATGCTCCCATCTCTGTAGCACGTCCAAATAGTACTCGGAGTTTTTAACATGGTGTTCTTGTAACTCTACACATTTCTCCCAGCGATGCTCCCATCTCTGTAACCCGTCCAAAATAGTACTCGGCACTTTTTAACATAGTCTTCTTGTAACTCTACACACTTCTCCCAGCGATGCTCCCATCTCTGTAACTCGTCCAAATAGTACTCGGCGTTTTTAGCATTGTCTTCTTGTAACTCTACACACTTCTCCCAGCGATGCTCCCATCTCTGTAAGCCGTCCATATAGTACTCGACGTTTTTCAACATAGTCTCCTTGTAACTCTACACACTTCTCTCAGCGATGCTCCCATCTCTGTAACCCGTCCAAATAGTACTCGACGTTTTTCAACATAGTCTTCTTGTAACTCTACACACTTCTCCCAGCGATAATCCCATCTCCGTAACCCGTCCAAATAGTACTCGGCATTTTTCAACATAGTCTCCTTGTAACTCTACACACTTCTCCCAGCGATGCTCCCATCTCTATACCCGTCCAAATAGTGCTTGGCGTGTTTCAACATAGTCTCCTTGTAACTCTACTTACTTCTCCCAGCGATGCTCCCAGCTCTGTAACCCGTCCAAATAGTACTCGGCGTTTTTCAACATAGTCTTCTTGTAACTCTACACATTTCTCCCAGCGATGCTCCCATCTCTGTAGCCCATCCAAATAGTACTCGGAGTTTTTTAAGATAGTCTTCTTGTAACTCTACACATTTCTCCCAGCGATGCTCCCATCTCTGTAACCCGTCCAAATAGTACTCGGCGTTTTTCAACATAGTCTCCTTGTAACTCTATGCACTTCTCCCAGCATTGCTCCCATCTCTGTAACCAGTCCAAATAGTACTCGGCGTTTTTCAACATAGTCTCCTTGTAACTCTGCACACTTCTCTCAGCGATGCTTCTATCTCTTTAACCCGTCCAAATAGTACTCGACGTTTTTCAACATAGTCTCCTTGTAACTCTACACACTTCTCCCAGCAATGATCCCATCTCCGTAACCCGTCTAAATAGTACTCGGCTCTTTCAACATAGTCTCCTTGTAACTGTACACACTTCTCCCAGCGATGTTCCCATCTCTGTAAGCCGTCCAAATAGTGCTCGGCGTTTTTCAACATAGTCTCCTTGTAACTCTAGACACTTCTCCCAGCGATGCTCCCATCTCTATAACCCGTCCAAATAGTGCTTGGCGTGTTTCAACATAGTCTCCTTGTAACTCTACACACTTCTCCGAGCGATGCTCCCATCTCTGTAACCCGTCCAAATAGTACTCGGCGTTTTCAACATAGTCTCCTTGTAACTCTACACACTTCTACCAGCGATGCTCCCATCTCTGTAACCCGTCCAAATAGTACTCGGCGCTTTCAACATAGTCTCCTTGTAACTGTACACACTTCTCCCAGCGATGCTCCCATCTCTGTAAGCCGTCCAAATAGTACTCGGCGCTTTCAACATAGTCTCCTTGTAACTCTACACACTTCTACCAGCGATGCTCCGATCTCTGTAACCCGTCCAAATAGTACTCGGCGTTTACAACATAGTCTCCTTGTAACTCTACACATTTCTCCCAGCGATGCTCCCATCTCTGTAACCCGTCCAAATAGTGCTCGGCGCTTTCAACATAGTCTCCTTGTAACTCTACACACTTCTCTGAGCGATGCTCCCATCTCTGTAACCCGTCCAAATAGTACTCGGCGTTTTCAACATAGTCTCCTTGTAACTCTACACACTTCTACCAGCGATGCTCCCATCTCTGTAACCCGTCCAAAAAGTACTCGTCGCTTTCAACATAGTCTCCTTGTAACTCTACACACTTCTCCCAGCGATGCTCCCATCTCTGTAACCCGTCCAAATAGTGCTCGGCGTTTTCAACATAGTCTCCTTGTAACTCTACACACTTCTCCCAGCGATGCACTTATCTCTATAACCCGTCCAAATAGTGCTTGGCGTGTTTCAACATAGTCTCCTTGTAACTCTACACACTTCTCCCAGCGATGCTCCCATCTCTATAACCCGTCCAAATAGTACTCGGCGTTTTTCAACATAGTCTCCTTGTAACTCTACACACATCTACCAGCGATGCTCCCATCTCTGTAACCCGTCCAAATAGTACTCGGCGTTTTTCAACATAGTCTCCTTGTAACTCTATGCACTTCTCCCAGCAATGCTCCCATATCTGTAACCAGTCCAAATAGTACTCGGGGTTTTTCAACATAGTCTCCTTGTAACTCTACACACATCTACCAGCGATGCTCCCATCTCTGTAACCCGTCCAAATAGTACTCGGCGTTTTTCAACATAGTCTCCTTGTAACTCTATGCACTTCTCCCAGCAATGCTCCCATATCTGTAACCAGTCCAAATAGTACTCGGCGTTTTTCAACATAGTCTCCTTGTAACTCTATGCACTTCTCCCAGCAATGCTCCCATCTCTGTAACACGTCCAAATAGTACTCGGCGTTTTTCAACATAGTCTCCTTGTTACTCTACACACTTCTCTCAGCGATGCTCCCAACTCTGTAACCCGTCCAAATAGTGCTCGGCGTTTTTCTCTGCAAAATAATTGTTCACGAATATGATTGCCTCCTCCTTTGAAGAAAATCTCTGTTCACCGAGCGCAATTTTTAGATGAGGGAGCAAAATGAAGTCGCTTGGGGCTAGATCTGGTGAGTAAGGTGGATGGTCAGGCAGTTCAAACCGCAATTCGTGCATTTTCGCCATTGCAACCTCTGAGGTGTGAGACGATGCGTTGTCTTGATGTAACAGGATTTCCTTTTTCTGCAAATGTGGCCGTTTTCCCGCAAGTTGGGCCTTCAGCTTATCAAGTGATGATGCGTAGTATGCTCCTGTAATTGTTTTTTCTTTTTGAAGATAATCGATTAAAATAGCTCCATGACTATCCCCCCCCCCCCAAAAAAAAAACAGTCACCATCACTTTCCTAGCCGTAGAAAACAGTTTTTGCTACTTTCGGAGCCGGTTCTCCTTTGCAGTGCACTGTTTTGACTGTATTTCTGTTTCGGGCGTATAATGGTACATCCAAGGTTCAACTACAGTAATTTATCGGCGCCAAAACTCGGATTTATTGCGCTTCAACTGCTTCAACGGAGCGTTGGAAATGTTCATTCGAACACGTTTTTGGCCTAACGTGAGCAAACGCGACACGCGTAGTAGTCACCAGTGTTACTTTTACCCTTTTCCAAGTAATGAATAAAAATAATTCCTTGTGCATCCCAAAAACAATCGCCATAATGTTTAGCTGACAAACTGGACTTTGGAATTTAATTGTTCTTTCACACTAGCCGTGTGTAGGACACACTCTGAAAGTGTAGAGCCAGAATGGAAAATTCAATGTCATAGCCGGGATTTTAACCACGGATCTTCTGGTTTCCGTCCAGCTGCTCTAACCATTTGAGCTACTATGGCCAACGTGCCGACATGACATTAAATTCTCCAGCTGACTCTTGTTTCTCCCGGTAAACCACTTAGGAGTTCTCATAAACACATGAGACAACTACCTTAAAGGCGACTAACTAAACTGTAAGTACTTTAAGTCCCGGGCTTTGTAGTTAGGACCACTATTAAATACATTTAATGGAAATTAATTGTTATTTCACACTAGCCGTGTGTAGGACACACTATGAAAGTGTAGAGCCAGACTGAAAAAGTTAATGCCATAGCTGGGATTTGAACCACGGAAGGTTCAAATAAATCCGTGGTTCAAATCCCGGCTATGGCATTGAATTTTTCGTCTGGTTAAGTAAACATTTTCTGACTAATTATTTACCAGCGTAACATTTATTTATGGTAAACAATTTATTTGCCAGCATGGCACTCTGAGAAATCTTATCTTAAATCTGGGAAATGTTGGCCATAGTGTCTCAAATGGTTAGAGCGGCTCGACGGAAGCCAGAAGATCCATGGTTCAAATCCCGGCTATGGAATTGAATTTTTTGGTCTGGCTCTACACTTTCAAAATTGACTTTGCCATTTTTGGAGTTGGGTCACTTGGCGCAATCCACTGTTTTGACTGTTATTTACTTTCTGGAGTGTAGTGATGCATCCAAGTTTCATCCATAGTAATAAGCCGTCTCAAAAATTCACAGGGATTTTTACGGTAGAGCTCCAAATTCTTAACAGAAACAGTTTTTCTTTGCAACATTTGATCAGGTTACTACAACGCGGCACATATCTTTTACAAATCATGTGGAAGCCCAAAGCTTCATTTAAATATTACCTGTACGTTCTTTTGATATGTTTACAAACTCTGGTATCTGAAACAAATTTAATCTGCTGTCTTCCAGTATTAAACGATGAATTTGTTCAATGGTCTTTGGAGTTGAGACTTCCACAGAGCGTCCAAAGCAAGGCCCATCACAAGTGCCCGTATGGTATCTACTCTGTTTATTTGTACACTCCTGGAAATGGAAATAAGAACACATTGACGCCGGTGTGTCAGAACCACCATACTTGCTCCGGACATTGCGAGAGGGCTGTACAAGCAATGATCACACGCACGGCACAGCGAACACACCAGGAACCGCGGTGTTGACCGTCGAATGGCGCTAGCTGCGCAGCGTTTGGGCACCACCACCGTCAGTGTCAGCCAGTTTGCCGTGACATACGGAGCTCCATCGCAGTCTTTAACACTTTTAGCATGCCGCGACAGCATGAATGTGAACCGTATGTGCAGTTGACGGACTTTGAGCGAGGGCGTATAGTGGGCATGCGGGAGGCAGGGTGGACGCACCGCTGAATTGCTCAACACGTGGGGCGTGAGGTCTCCACTGTACATTGATGTTGTCGCCAGTGGTCGGTGGAAGGTGCACGTGCCCGTCGACCTGGGACCGGACCGCACCGACGCATGGATGCACGCCAAGACCGTCGGATCCTACGCAGTGCCGTAGGGGACCGCTACCGCCAATTCCCATCAAATTAAGGACACTGTTGCTCCTGGGGTATCGGTGAGGACCATTCGCAACCGTCTCCATGAACCTGGGCTACGGTCCCGCGCACCATTAGGCCCTCTTCCGCTCACGCCCCAACATCGTGCAGCCCGCCTCCAGTGGTGTCGCGACAGGCGTGAATGGAGGGACAAATGGAGACCTGTCGTCTTCAGCGATGAGAGTCGCTTCCGCCTTGATGCCAATGATGGTCGTATGCGTGTTTGGCGCCGTGCAGGTGAGCGCCACAATCAGGACTGCATACGACCGAGGCACACAGGGCCAACACCTGGCATCATGGTATGGGGAGCGATCTCCTACACTGGCCGTACACCTCTGGTGATGGTCGAGGGCACACTGAATAGTGCACGGTACATCCAAACCGTCATCGAACCCATCGTTCTACCATTCCAAGACCGGCAAGGGAACTTGCTCTTCCAACAGGACAATGCACGTCCGCATGTATCCCGTGCCACCCAACGTGCTCTAGAAGGTGTAAGTCAACTACCCTGGCCAGCAAGATCTCTGGATCTGTCCCCCATTGAGCATGTTTGGGACTGGATGAAACGTCGTCTCATGCGGTCTGCACGTCCAGCACGAACACTGGTCCAACTGAGGCGCCAGCTGGAAATGGCATGGCAAGCCGTTCCACAGGACTACATCCAGCATCTCTACGATCGTCTCCATGGGAAAATAGCAGCCTGCATTGCTGCGAAAGGTGGATATACACGGTACTAGTGCCAACATTGTGCATGATCTGTTGCCTGTGTCTATGTACCTATGGTTCTGTCAGTGTGATCATGTGTTGTATCTGACCCCAGGAATGTGTCAATAAAGTTTCCTCTTCCTGGGACAATGAATTCACGGTGTTCTTATTTCAATTTCCAGGAGTGTATTAGGAAAACTATTTGAGCTAAAAATATGGGTTTTTTATGGTTGTGTTAAATACATTACTCACTCCTTCCACATGGATCAGTTTTTGCAAAACCTGAATCCTTTTCTTAGCGCGGATAGTATTTATTAGAGATTGATTAGTTTGCCGCTCATCACACACCACTTAGGGGGAATGCAATACAACACCGCAGTACTCCGATTGGTTGCTCACCTAGTAACGCTCAAGGACAAACACCTTCCCATTTGAAACACATTATAAACAAGCTATTGGCCTGTAACTATGGTTTAAGTCTGTTTAGTTAACTCATGTGCAGTCAGCCGCTGCCTTTGACGAACCCTTATAATCGTTTACAACCCTGACCTTTCTCGATAAGTCATGGGTATCGTACGAGGTATCATCTAAATAAATTACCTTCTGTCCATTACTGCAAAACTTTCTTAGTTTTGACGGTTTATATCGCCAAGCTACAATTCTACTGGATTCCATAATAACCCTTAAATTATTCAATGTGCAGCATCTGAAACCCAGCTCCTTTAGGAGACCGCGCAAAGTGCAGTGCGCATAAGGAGAATCACAAATTTCTTGCAAATGTGCAACCAATTCGTCTGGTGGGCGCTCTCCCTTTTGCATAGAATCTATATATTTGTGGACGAATTAAATCGCATATGAAATTATCTACTTTAGAGAAACGTTTCTTTTGTTTTCACACTTGATCGGCGTCTTTGGTATTCCTTTCGTCACAATATTTCTTACTGTATTTCTGTGAATAACCATAATTTATCATCATTGCATGACCCCTTACCAAGATTATTTGTCAGCACATATTTATATATGTTCAAAACAAGCGCTTGAATTTGCTTAGAAACAGTTCCCGTTACAACTTTGTTTTTGAGGCTTTTCCAGTAATATAACTCGGCCCACTTATTCACACTATTATCTTCACTTCGATTATTTTCACGTGACTGAAAGTTATCTACTACTTCATTTGCATTTACCACTGCATTTCCCTCCCACAGTCTCCACATCGTGACACACAACGAATTGCTGCACGTAATGCAACAGATCAACTGGAAGTTGGAACTTTGGCAACTGGGACTCCACGTGGAGTAGACATACGACTGTCACTTCGAGAAAATCAGGGCTGCTACTGTTCCTCAACGCCAGTGTTCCATTTCTGAAGTGTGGAGATAGATTTATGACGGTCATTAGTGGGCGGGAGGCTCAGGTTCCTTTGACTCCAAACTGCACACGCGTTAACTAAACAGACTTCTACAAGCTAGTCCAGAGCTAAACTAAAGATGCTATCCATCAAATTTGCACAGTGTCGCCGTCTCTATGTGAGGGCCGGGACTTATCAGCCAAACCTCGTATACGTCATGTGTATACATACATGTTTCTTCTAAACACACATGTTTACTATAAATAATACAAAGCTAGCGCTACGGTAAAGACGATACTTGAGAAGTTCATATAAACCTTTGGTTGTTGTTTACAAATGCAGATACACAATTCATGTTTCCAACAATAATTATTCTAAGGTAAGCAGCAAACATCCTCTTGAACTTCAACAAGAGAGAGATCAAGTTTGGAGGGAAATTGAATTAGTTGCAGTACCTTCATCACACAGCCAAGACATGTGGCTCTCCACAAAAGCAGTGCATATACATCTCAGAAACACAAGCAACAACAAAAACAGTAGAACATCGTGTAGTTGCCGCACATTAATCAACGGTTGCTGAAGTGATTCTGTGAATATTCCATTAGAGCTAACAACCATAAAAGTGAAGTATTATCGTGTTATTATTTCCTATATGGCATGTATAACATATACGAACCAGTGCTACCGGTATAAACACTCATTTTGGGATTGTATAGTAGTATTTTTTATGTATTTAATATTACATAAATCGTGGCAGAAGATCGAACTTTTCACAAAAGTATTTGATTTGATAATCCATTCACAAATACCGAAAAATATTCTCAATATTTCTCTATCTCTCTACACACCAATTAAGATGCTCTGTATTATTCATTTGGTGTCAATTAAGGATGTTATACAGAATATGTATTTAGAACATCATTGGACCGAAAACTGGTATAAAAATGAACATGATTTCAGTCACTTTTTTGCGTTTAATAGTTAAAAATGAACAGGTGTGCTAATTTATATGTCATTAAAGTAAACAGTTCGTGCGATACCAAACGTTTTCGTAGCCTTAATCATTCTTCCTCACTGAAGCTGTCCTATATTTAAATTAATGAATTTATTGCACTAATTTTTAAGACGTATATTGATTTCCCTATATATTTGTTCAAAATCAGGATTATTGTACTATGCGAGGATGGTCTCAAAAGTTTCCGACCTCACCATGAAGATGGCAGCACTCGTAAATAACAGCTAGTTATTTAGCTGTCCATCTGTTGACAGTTACTCACCAAAGTTTCAGCCATCTTGGACGCTCAGTTGTTATGTAACAGTCTTTGGAGTGAGTTGATGTGAGTATTTTTATGAAACTGGGCAAAATCGAGTGTCGACCTGTCATTAAATATTTATTTTTGAAAGGCAATACGCCTACGCAAATCAAACACGAGTTGGATTCTGTGTATGGGGACTCTGCACAATCATTTGCCACAGTGAAATTTTGAGCGGCTGTATTTAAACGTGGCCATAAGAGCTTGGGAGATGATGAACGTTCGGGGCTTCCAAAGATTGCAACTACCGACGAAAACATCGACAAAGTTCACCAAATGGTGCTAGATGACCGCCGAATTAAAGTAAGACAGATAGCAGAGGCTATGAACATGTCAAAAGAAAGTGTTTGTCGCCTATTAAATCAACATTTAGATATGAGAAACCTATCCGCGCTTTGGGTGCCGAGTTTGCTCACGTTGGACCAAAAACGTGTTCGAATGAACATTTCTAACACACTGTTGGCGCAGTTTAGGTGCAATAAATCCGAGTTTTGGGGGCTATTAATTACTGTATACGAAATTTCGATACACCATTACACACCCGAAACAAAAATACAGTCCAAACAGTTGATAGCAAAGGAGCAACCGGCTCCAAATGTAGCAAAAACGGTTTTATTCGGCTGGGAAAGTGATAGCGACTGTTTTTTTTGGGATAGTCATGGATTTATTTTAATCGATTACCTTCAAAATGGAAAAAAAACATTACAGGAACATACTACGCATCATTACTTGACAAGCTGAAGGCAGAACTTGCGGAAAAGCGGTCACATTTGCAGGATAAGAAAAAAACTGTTTCACCAAGACAACGCACCATTTCACACCTCAGCTGTTGCAATGGCGAAAATCCACGAATAACGTTTGAACTGCTAGAACATCCACCTTACTCAACAGATCTAGCCTCAAGTGACTTCATTTTGTTCCCTCATCTGAAAATTGTGCTCGAAGGACAGAGATTTTCGTCGAATGAAGAGGCAATCAATCACCTTCGTTAACAATTATTTTTCAGAGAAAAACGCGGAGTACTATTTGGGCGGCTTACAGAGATGGGAGCATCGCTGGGAGAAGTGTGTAGAGTTACAAGGTGACTATGTTGAAAAACGCCGAGTACTATTTGGATGGGTTACAGAGATCGGAGCATCGCTGGGAGAAGTGTATAGAGTTACAAGGAGACTATGTTGAAAAACGCCGAGTACTATTTGGACGGGTTACAGAGATGGGAACACCGCTGGGAGAAGTGTGTAGAGTTACAAGCAGACTATGTTGAAAAACGCCGATACTATTTGGACGGGTTACAGAGATGAGAGCATCGCTGGGAGAAGTGTGTAGAGTTACAAGCAGACTATGTTGAAAAACGCCGAGTACTATTTGGACGGGTTACAGAGATGAGAGCATCGCTGGGAGAAGTGTGTAGAGTTACAAGGAGACTATGTTGAAAAACGCCGAGTACTATTTGGACGTGTTACAGAGATGAGAGCATCGGTGGGAGAAGTGTGTAGAGTTACGAGGAGACTATGTTGAAAAACGCCGAGTACTATTTGGACGGGTTACGGAGATGGGAGCATCGCTGGGAGAAGTGTGTAGAGTTACGAGGAGACTATGTTGAAAAACGCCGATACTATTTGGGCGGGTTACAGAGATGAGAGCATCGGTGGGAGAAGTGTGTAGAGTTACGAGGAGACTATGTTGAAAAACGCCGAGTACTATTTGGACGGGTTACGGAGATGGGAGCATCGCTGGGAGAAGTGTGTAGAGTTACGAGGAGACTATGTTGAAAAACGCCGATACTATTTGGGCGGGTTACAGAGATGGGAGCATCGCTGGGAGAAGTGTGTAGAGTTACAAGGAGACTATGTTGAAAAACGCCGAGTACTATTTGGACGGGTTACAGAGATGGGAGCATCGCTGGGAGAAGTGTGTAGAGTTACGAGGAGACTATGTTGAAAAACGCCGATACTATTTGGGCGGGTTACAGAGATGGGAGCATCGCTGGGAGAAGTGTGTAGAGTTACAAGGAGACTATGTTGAAAAACGCCGAGTACTATTTGGACGGGTTACAGAGATGGGAGCATCGCTGGGAGAAGTGTGTAGAGTTACAAGGAGACTATGTTGAAAAACGCCGATACTATTTGGGCGGGTTACAGAGATGGGAGCATCGCTGGGAGAAGTGTGTAGAGTTACAAGGAGACTATGTTGAAAAACGCCGAGTACTATTTGGACGGGTTACAGAGATGGGAGCATCGCTGGGAGAAGTGTGTAGAGTTACGAGGAGACTATGTTGAAAAACGCCGATACTATTTGGGCGGGTTACAGAGATGGGAGCATCGCTGGGAGAAGTGTGTAGAGTTACAAGGAGACTATGTTGAAAAACGCCGAGTACTATTTGGACGGGTTACAGAGATGGGAGCATCGCTGGGAGAAGTGTGTAGAGTTACAAGGAGACTATGTTGAAAAACGCCGAGTACTATTTGGACGGGTTACAGAGATGGGAGCATCGCTGGGAGAAGTGTGTAGAGTTACGAGGAGACTATGTTGAAAAACGCCGATACTATTTGGGCGGGTTACAGAGATGGGAGCATCGCTGGGAGAAGTGTGTAGAGTTACAAGGAGACTATGTTGAAAAACGCCGAGTACTATTTGGACGGGTTACAGAGATGGGAGCATCGCTGGGAGAAGTGTGTAGAGTTACAAGGAGACTATGTTGAAAAACGCCGATACTATTTGGGCGGGTTACAGAGATGGGAGCATCGCTGGGAGAAGTGTGTAGAGTTACAAGGAGACTATGTTGAAAAACGCCGAGTACTATTTGGACGGGTTACAGAGATGGGAGCATCGCTGGGAGAAGTGTGTAGAGTTACGAGGAGACTATGTTGAAAAACGCCGATACTATTTGGGCGGGTTACAGAGATGGGAGCATCGCTGGGAGAAGTGTGTAGAGTTACAAGGAGACTATGTTGAAAAACGCCGAGTACTATTTGGATTGGCTACAGAGATGGGAGCATCGCTGGGAGAAGTGTGTAGAGTTACAAGGAGACTATGTTGAAAAACGCCGAGTACTATTTGGACGGGTTACAGAGATGGGAGCATCGCTGGGAGAAGTGTGTAGAGTTACAAGGAGACTATGTTGAAAAACGCCGAGTACTATTTGGATTGGCTACAGAGATGGGAGCATCGCTGTAGATGTAGAATTACAAGGAGGCTATGTTGAAAAAAAAAAACTCTGAAAAAAATGTCTTGTATCTTTATTAGGTCGGAAACTTTTCTGACCACCTATGTATGTAAATATTTGTTCGCTCCTTCCTTCAGAAGACCGAATTATATTGTGAAACCTAGCTTTGTGTACCAAACAGGGAAAGCATTTCACAAAAATTCTGTACGCATCATACACTTCAACCGTGCATTGTTTAATTTGTATATCCCTGAATTATTTAATGAATAAGCTTATTATTTATAGTTGAGCCTTGAATGTTAAAATATTATTTGTAAATTATTCATTATATATTCGAGTTTATTCCTGAAATAAAAACCAATAATACTACATTCTTACCACTTCACATACATTACGTATGTGCAGTTATATTCAATTTAATTTGGGTTTGGGTTTAGAGGTTCTAGTTGGAATATAATCTAGTAAACATAGAACACATACTTCCAATATAGCTAATATTTATAAAAGATAATTAGTGTGGCGTTATTATTTGGTCGTCTTGATTCTCCAACTTAATCGAGCCACACGTTCGGGAGCCAAATTTGTGGCGTTATTTTCCACCACTCGCAGCAGATAGGAAGCACGCAGACTGTTTGGAAGATCCAGGTCGTGAGTTGATTAAATAAGAGTCATGAGATCTGTTCTCAGGTATAGATTTTTGGTGACAGAAATAAAATTTTATATGACTCCGATTTCGTAATATATTATTTAATTGTATAATCTGGATTACAATTCACTCTAACTTTCTTTCTTAATCAGTCACTGTAAATTACCTCTAACACATCGATAAAACCTTATTTTTAAGTTAATATTTGTGGCGATATAACAGGTCGTCTCGTTTCTCGATGATTAATCAGCCCCAAAGTTGGGAGCGATCTTTGTGACCGTCCATCTTAATCACTGCAGGTCGAATTGTTTCTTGATGATTGAGTTTGATATATTATTTAATTTGATTGTATAATCTAACGTTCACTCGTCACTATTACAAATATCGAATAACTCTTTTGAAGGTTATTAACTTTCCGTTACAAAACTTTTATATTCACCGCGACATTTTTCCATCGTCATGAAACCAGATTGAAGAACATATATCTCCCTAAAGATTATTGATTTGCGTAAATATCGTTACTCATCTATTAATTTTGTGATTGGTCGTTGTACTGCTACGTCACCGCATTACGTAATACAATTTTACTACGGCCAATCACAAAATTACACATATACTTATTTTTAATATTGTCATTACATGGCCTACTAAGTCATATCAGAAAACAATATTCATATAAAAAGTTCTAACTAAAACATATCGTTACATTAGTCATTATACCAAAATAAAAAGGTATCCTTCTAGTATTTTAATATCTCATCGGATCCCTGTATTGATTATAGCTTTTCTTAAGCTTTCATAATCTTACTTCTTGCCCTGAAATAGTTATTTCACTGACTTAGGTCTGAAATATTCGGTGACAACAACAATTCATTAACCTCAAATAAATTACAGAAAAGATAACTCAGCATTAGAGACACTATTGAAGAAATTTGGGCGTAAGTTGGCATAATTTGGTTTTGACAACTGATCTGGAGTTATACTGGTGAAATAATTACTCACCGATCGTATTTTTGTGTTGGAGCCGCGGTAAGCCAGTGCCGGCGCGTGCGCAGGAAACAAAGAGAAAGAGAATGGCGTGTGGGCGGGAAAGAAAGAGACGGAAGGTGGCGCGCGAATTGGACACTTGCCGAGAGAGAGAAAGAAACAGAGAGATGTCTGGATGGTTCCGTCTTTCTCTCGCTGCGTCGTGATTGTTGTCGAACGATGGACTGCATTCTAGAAGAATGTCTGGAGGTATAGAAACCCCACAAAGTGCTAGAACGGAGTCATTGTTAATTGAGTTGCAGCTGTGCAGTAATTGTGAGTTTGTGGGCATTTGAAGTTTACATCTTTGATTTCTTTCGTTTTAAGAAGAATTGTCAAAGTATTAAAAGTGAGATATATTTCGTATATAAGTATGAGTAGCTGGCATGAGGGGAGGCAACGGTGATATTTCGTCAAAAATGACAAAAAAGGACATTTTTCGTTTTTTGCATTAAAATTATGTTTAAACATTGTAGTTCAGCATCTACCGTCAGTTAGGCTCTAGCACCATTTAAACAGCCACTACGTCATTATTTAAATGCCCATGTGCGGGTAGGCTTGGCATTTATATTGCTTTTTCTAGTGTGTTGCAAAGAAATTGATGAAATTCTCACGTTTAAACTATGTGGTTTGATTCTGTAACTGTGGTAATGTGCAGAGACATCTTGTGGAAGTTTGTGGAAGCTACTGATCTTGTCCGCTACAATTTTCTATATATTATTTGCCACTTATTACTTTTGAAAGTAAACAAACATTTCCACTGGCGTGTTGTGTTTGTGAAATATGGTTTACATGCAAGTGAAAGCTGTGGATAGCAGCTTATATTAAATTATTTTTGTTAAGAATATAAATAAAGCCTGATTTAACATTGTAGTGCTTTCTTGTTGCTACAGTAGGTATATGATTCATACCAGGTTAGGTTAGGAGTACAGTGGCTATTTCGAAGCAAAATATAATGATATATATGGTTTTCTAGCCATAATAGTAAGTAATGATACTAGAATGCTCTGCTGGAGGTAAATGTTATGTGAAAACATATTATAGCCCAAGAGTTAACAGTAATTCTAGTAGGTCACCTTTTGATGTAAATAGAAGAATGGTTGATGTATTTCTGGGCATTGGTAAGGGTCATATTTCTATGCAGAAGTTTTGTATGACCATGGGTATGAATTGCATGAACTATTCTACTTACAATTTCCATTTCATAGACAAAAATAAAGAGATTAGTTAGTAATATTCTACGGGAAAGTTGCATTAAAGGAGAAGCATAGAATGCTAATGAAAATTTCCATGGGGTTAATGTCACAAAGAAGTTTTTGTATTAAGAAAGAAATTGCAAATTGCAGTGATTGCAGCTGTTAGTGAATTTAATATGGGTTATAAAGATAGACTGAAAGTTAAGGCAAAAGTTGCAGCAAGCAAAGTAAGTCCTGCTAGCAAGAAAATTAACAGCATTAGGGATAGGTGAAAGCTAAAACAAAGTGCTCAGAGTTCATTGAGCAAATATAAATCTGCCAAGCAGCAGTTAAAGGTGATTAAATTAAAAGAAGAAGAGGATAATAAACTAGCTGAGTGGTCCTCATATAGTGCAGGAGGGTTTAGAAACAAAGAAAAAAAAGTTGTTTATATTTAAGGCTTCTAACTAGATTTTTCTTCATGTCCAACTTTTAGCGCTTTTAATACTCCTCACAGTCCAGACAATAAAGTATTCAATGAATTTCCTTAAGTTTTGCATATATGTATATTCCTAGATAAGTTTTCTATAATAATTGGTATCAGTATGGCTGTATATGAAAAAATTAATAATGATTGGTATTGAAAAAGTAAAACTGACAAAACTTCAAGAAAATTCTATCATATTCCTTAAATTTTCTGCTCCAGAACCATTAGACATGGGCAAATGAGCATATACATATATAGTTTTGTAACTATTATCTAAAGGAACCAGGATCAAAAGTTCCAATCATTTATAACAAAAATTGTGGACAATGTAAAGAATGTAAAGAAATTGCAGCAAAAAATTAAATTATCATTTTTTTGGTAAAAACTATTGTAGATAGAAAAATTATAAAAAATGGGCCAAAGGTAACCAAATTAAAGAGAAAGAAGGCAATAAGATAGCTGTAGGGCCTGCATATGATGCATGGAGTTTTCAAAGTAAAGGAAGTAGTGTAATTTCAATCTAAATCTTTAAATTCATTTTTCTCCACTTTCAATTTTTGAACATTTTTTATCTTCAAAATGCTCCAACTTCTGCACTTCTCAACGAATTTGTATTAAACTTTGCATTCCTATTCCTAAATAAATGTTTAATAAAAGTTGGTATTTTTGTTTATTTAAATTGAATAGTTTATTTATTATTGAATTTTAAATCTCAAAATTGCCAAAAAATTAAGAAAAATTTAATATATTCACACATAAATTTTTTTTTCTCCAAAAATACTTGATACACACTTTAAAAGTATAGCAACTTTTATAACTGATGTACAGAGCAACCTGAATCTAAAGTTTTAAGTTCCTAAAAGAAAAACTGTATGACCTGGGACTTTTTATATAACATACAAAAATCATACTATAAAAAGCACTAAATATTTTAAAAAAAACTATTTAAGATAGAAATATGAATTTTGAAAGCTTAACTAGATTCCCTATACCCCACCTAATGACAAAATTTCAAGCAGTTCTGATGTAAACTCTGGATTTTAGCATTTTTCACAGATGCCTCCCCTTAATTTATAAGAATACTCACTCAACTGTTTGATATTCACCTTTCCTCCAAAAGCTTTTCAACCCTAAATTCGGGTCATCTTCAGTGAAGTCTGCTCCAACTACTGCTTGAGGACGATCTTCCTCTCCAAGAAAGTTAAGGCTACGCCCATTTGAGGTCTCCAGATTTCTGATGCCAACCTTTGTAACTGCAACATTGGTACAAATCTTACTGGACACAGACGGTTGGTTGTTACCTGTGATATTAACAGGTTGGAGTTGCATCGTCTCTGGACGTGAAGAAGTTAACCTTTGGATGTTTGTTGAGGCAAATGTACTTCATCTTCTATCTCCGTTTCTGGAACGATATCATGTTACCAGCAGTCTGTTGAAGTAGATGTACTTTCTCTTACATCTGCTTCATTGCTGTCATGTAACCATGAAATTGGTCAAAATATACAACTATTAAAACATGTACAATCTGTTGGTGAACTACATATTTGGGAAAAAAATTATATTCTAAATAGTTGAAAAGAAAATATTTTAAATTTTGATATACCAGCATGTAATAACGTTCTACAATTTATTAAACAAGTTAATAAAGTCAGCATCGATGAAGCTCATTCAACCATTATGGAAACGTACACTATAAATGAAGTTAAATTTAACTCAGATTTCAACCAATCTAGGACAGCCATGTAGCAGATGTAAGAGAAAGTAAATCTACTTCAACAGACAGCTGGTAATCAGAATATCGTTCCAGAAACAGAGATACGAGGCATGTTTTTTAAGTTAGTACCGTTTTGGAATTAAGAAAAGACGAGCATAGATATCGCAATAATTTTATTTTTACATGAAAGCCTGTACCTTAATCTACTTTTATATATAATTTCCGTGAATATTGAGGCACTTGTATTAACGTGGCACCAGTTTTTTAATATCCTCCTCATAAAATTCTGCCGCCTGACGTGTTAATCACTGTATCACAACTGTTTTGACTTCGTTATCGTCTTGAAGACGCTGATCGCCCAGATGTTTCTTCAAGTGCAGGAACAAATGGTAGTCGCTGGGCGCCAGATCAGGGTTGTATGGGTGATGATCTAGAGTTTCCCATTGAAAAGATTTGATGAGATTTTTGGTCCGATTAGCCACATGTGGACGGGCGTTGTCATGCAGCGAAACGATACCCTTACTCAACTTGCCACGTCTTTTGTTCTGGATTACACGGCGCAGATTGTTCAATGTCTCACAATAAGACGCTGCATTGATTGTCTCATTTGGAGGCAGAAACTAGCAATACTCCTTTTCTGTCGCAAAAAAAACTGTGCACATTATTTTACAGGCAGAAATTGTTTGCTTAAACTTCACTTTTGTGGGTGATGATGAATGTCACCATTCCATGGATTGTTGTTTCGATTCTGGTGTGACGTAGGCCACCCATGTTTCGTCACCAGTAACAATTTTGTAGGAAAATCTTCACCTTAATTGTGGTACCGCTCAAGCAAAGTCAATGCACTGCCTAAACTTTGGGTTTTGTGCAAATCCGTCAACATTTTTGGAACCCAACGTGAACACAATTTCTGGTACTTCAAGTTCTCGGTCACAATGCGATAAAAACACTACGAGAATATTGAGGAAAAGTCGAACAATGATGAAATTGTAAAGCGTCTGTTTTCTCTCACCTTTTCGTCCACTTTCTGCACCAAACCTTCAGTAACGACCGAAGGACGTCCACTCCGTTCTTCATCATGCACATTTATGCAGCCATCTTTAAATGCTCTCACTCATTTCCTTACCATTTCATCACTCACAATGTTTTGTCCGTAAACTTCACAGATCTCATGATTAATATCGATCGGTTTTAGGCCTTTATCACTAAGAAATCGTATAACAGCCCGTACTTCACAATCGGCGGGACTCACGATTGTCGGAGGGATCTTAAATCCCCAGTAACCAACGTATACAGTGAAGAATCAGACTGTAATGGCGTCAGTGCGTAGACAAGAGATGTATGTAGCCAGCGCGCATGCGAGGAACGCTGACCGTAGCGCAGCGGCGGCGGAATCGCAAAACGGCACTGACTTAAAAAACATGCCTCGAAGAGGAAGTACATTTGCCTCAAGAACCATCCAACAGTTTAACTTCCTCACACCCAGAGACGATGCAACTCCAACCTTTTAATATCACAGGTGACAACCAATCATCTGTGCCCAGTAAGATTTGTACCAATTTTCCAGTTCCAAAGGTTGGCATCAGAAATCAGGAGACCTCCAATGGGCGTAGCCTTAGCTTTCTTGGAGAGGAAGAAGATCGTCCTTAAGCAGTAGTTGGAGCAGACTTCACTGAAGATGACCCAAATTCAGGGTTGAAAAGCTTTTGGAGGAAAGGTGAACATCAAACAGTTGAGTGAGTACTCTTATAAACTGAACATGCCAGCTACTCATACTTATATATATATATATATATATATATATATATATATATATATATATATATATATATATATATATATATTTCTTTCGTTTGTTTACGTGGGGCAGTGGAAGAAGACGACCTCGAAGACTGCTGTTGTGTATGCGACGTCAGCTTTCTGCTGCAAGGGCTGTACAACGTTACTGTTTACTGCAATAAAGGGCATTTTAAATTTCTGCAAACAAGACGTTTAATTCTACGGACCCACAATGACATATTACTTTTTCGTTTTATACTTGAGTAGTGAATATCAGATATATAAATGTAGTCATATTTAGAATTTCTTTTCAAATGCAGTTATCAAAACAGCTTTCTGTTTAGTTTGTTTCTGAACTTGCCCACTCTTGTTTGACATTTCTAGTGTACTGAGCAATTAATAATTAGTT
>CM060955.1:151046265-151183765 GCA_030765055.1 Mantis religiosa | reverse complement strand
AACGCAATGCTAGTGCCCGAATTCACCAACAGATGTTAAAATCGACGTTAACAAATGTAACGTAACAATTGTCACAACGATAAAACTAATGTTAAATTTCTTGCATTTCACCAACCTGTTTTCATAAAATGTTAACAAACCTGTGTTAACGCCAAGAAACTTGTAAATATCACAGCTATACAAGGCTATGGATGATTTTCTGAACGTACTCTGACGCGCTTTTGTTTGCATTTCCGTCTGCACAAATGGCGGCTGAACAAAATCATAAATAAAGCCGTGAGACAAATTGCTCATGGATGGAGAAAGAATTGTTAATTGAAATGGTGACGAAGTGTAAGGATATCGTGGAAAATAAGAGGACGGATGCAGTGAATGTAAAAGAGAAAGATGTCGCGGTCAAAATGTTGGAAATGAATTTAATTCAAATGCATGTGTCAATACTACAAGCACCAAATAACTTGTCAGTATTACGTAAATTTCAAACGAGGTGCGAAGGACAAGGGACTTAAACGCTTCAAGACGGGAGGTGAACAATGTATTATCCACATAATCCAGTGAATCATAAAATCGCAAATTTATTAATACTTGAAGCAAAGGCGAGATCGGCATATTCCTTTCGATGTATATTCTAACTCATTATTACGTAAATTTAAAACGAGTTGCGAAGAAGGACAAGTGACTTGAACGTTTCAAGACGGCAGGTGGACAGTGTATTATCCACATAATTCAGTGAATTATAAAATCGCAAGGTTACTAATACCTGAAGCTAAGGCGTGATCGCCATATTCCCTTCGATGCATGTTCTAACCTCTCTTGTACTTCCGCAGTAACCTTCATAGAAACATGTTTCGACAGTCTATACCTCCGTAAAACAATTTTCTTCGGATAGTTCCTCAAAATTATTTCTCCTCGTAGGGCATACTCTATTACGAATGCCATTTAGACGGTCTTAAATATAACAAATCGACATCAACACTTGAGTTCATGCTCGCCATCTTGACTATTCACAATTGTTAAGGACTTAACATTAGAAATTCGGCTTGTTAGTTTAAAATGAGATTTAACACGAGTGTTACGCTAACACTTGTTGGTGAAATCTGGCACAGGACTGGTAAACTAACTGGAAATAACTGGTTCTCTGGTGAGTAAAAGAAGGCAAGCATCGTTCATCTAGGTTTCCCATGGTTGGTGTTGACGTAAGAGCACGACTGGAGCAGTCATCCAAAAAAACAGTTTGTCGCAAGAGACAGAGTACACTTACTCAATGTGACAGAGAGCTGCGAAAAATGCAGGCCTAAAGCCATATAGGGTTATGGTTGTTCATCAGCTACAGGAACCAGATAAAGACAAAAGATTGAATTATTGTCGTTGGTTTCAGACTTTCATTGAGCAAAATCCTGTCATATTTTCTATCATATGGTTCACAGATGAAGTATTTTTACATTTATATGTTTATGTGAACTGACAGAGCCCATGCCATTGCCCCACCGAAAATTCACGTGTCATCCATGAAGCATCTATATGCATCCGGTTAAAATCGGAGTTTGGTGCGAAATATCTGCACAAGCAAGAGCGGGGCAATATCTTTTAACCAGACTGTGAACAAGGCAGGGTACAGACTGATTTTCATGGAGTTTGTTGAGGAACTGGATGAAGTAGAGCTCAGTCAAGGATATTTTCAGCAAGATGGTGCTACATACCATAATGAATCCATGGAACTCACTGCAAATTTCTTTGCTGATCGGATAATTTCCAGGAACCTGTGGCCACCAAGATCTCCGGATTTGACATCACCGGACTTCTTTCTATGGGGTTACTTAAAAGACATGGTTTCCACCACAGTTCCTCAGACATTGGACGATCTGAAGCACATCTCATAGGAGATTCAAGCTATTGAAAGCAGAGTACTCCAGCGAGTGGCCATTAATATGGAATTACGTGTTGGAGGACATTTTCAACATTTTCTATAGAGGTAAATAGTCTCCCGAAATTCCTCTATATTTTAGGAACAATAATTTGTCGCTATCACAATTCCTTTCGTAATACTTAATGAAAAAATATGCAGTTTTATATGAATCAATTTGTACGAGGGCTGTTCCATAAAGAATTATCATAATTTTTTACGGTCATAATTTTTCGCACTAAAATTCAATCTTATCTTATTCTGTTAGCCTAATGTGAAACAAACACGCCATGGTAGCTTCATCGTTGGTACTCCTGGTTCCCGCCAAGTTCATACATGTTCAGTATGGCCTACCACTGCAATGGAGGTAAGATGCAGTTAAAGTAGATGTTAGAGGAAAATTCGAAGTTTCTTTCAAACGTAATCACTGCTGATGAAACTTGACTACATCATTTTGATCCAGAGAGCAAACAGCAAAGCTCAGTGTGGAAATATTCTTCATTACCAACTCCCAGAAAAGCAAAAGTGTTTGCTTCTGCTGGGAAAGTTATGGTCATCTCATTCTTTGATATTCATGGAATGGTTTATCAGCATGTTGTACCTGCACACACATCAGTAACTGGACAATACTACAGGGATGTCCGGAAAACATTGCAAGTCCATATCAGGCGCAAAAGACCACATTTCCGTGAAGCAGGCTGGATGCTGCACCACGATAATGCGCGGCCGCATATTGCCAATGCTATTGCTGAATATCTTGAAAAAATCAACGTGAAGTGCATGCTTCACTCTCCCTATAGTCCGGATTTAGCCCAAAGTGCCTTTTTTCTATTCGCTAACTTGAAGCAGCGCCTTTGTGGGAGGCATTATCCATCATCAGAAGCAGTGGTGAAGATTGTAAGGCGATATTGAAGGATCTCTCAAAAAAAGGTTTGCAGCATGTCTTTGAAGCCTGGTAGAGACTGTGGGGCAAGTGCATCGCATCCAGGGGAGCCTATTTTGAGGACCAGCAAAATTGTGAGAATGTAAGGGTATGTTGTCAAAAACATTGTGATAATTGTTTACTAAACAGCCTTCGTATTAATCATTTATTTAAGTAAATTATTGATTTTATGATTTTGCGACATTCTGCAATATTTAGTTTTTTTTAGTTTTTTTACCCCGCCTTTAACTGCTATGGTCATTTCGGCGGCCATTCTCCTTTGGAACATACGTTATCTTTGGTTTTTAATCATAAGATCATGCACACATTCACACGGTCAAACGGTCACACTGCCACACTGTCATTCATACTTCCAGATGGGGATTTAATTTGGTAGGAGAAAAATCCCCACCTTCACCGCCGGGAATCGAACCCTGGACCCCTAGCACGGCAGCTAGGTGCTCTACCGACTGAGGTACGGGGCCAGCCAAGCTTTTAGTTTTATCTCACATGTTATGGGTATTATAGCTACTTTAGTGTGAGGTAATATCACAGCTGTTTTCAAGTATATCGATATCATATAAAAGATTTTGTAAGCTCTGAAGTATTGCCGAAATTTCTGCATCAAAATTTGTAGAATTTAAACTTAATGTTTTATATAAAGTAAAGAGTGGTTATATGGCACCAACGCCAGTACCACCGTGTTTTAGTAAGCTGGAACCGTCAGCGTAAACATGTAGCCATTCATCGGCATGATATCTTAAATTTAATATATCTAGTATCATTTGTTTCAGGAAACATGAAAATGTTTCAAATGTTGTAACGTCTAAAGCTAAGTGTAAGTAGTGTTCAATATCAAATAGTTCCAGAGAGTTGATATTTGCTTGTAAGGGTTCCTTTAGGGAAGGTAGCTGTTTTATTTTCTGACTTTAGTAAGGAAAATGTGTTGGTTTTTCAAGCTTACTTGTGACTGTCATCTTTTCCAGTGACTACAAGATCGTCTAATTTTTCATCTTGTCCGATAGATATGAAATAAGCTATGCTTATTTTGTAGACTTCATTTGTTACCCTAAATTAGTAGGGCATATACGAAGTAGAGGGAAGGAGATTTCAAAATAAGATTGTTGACGAGCCAAAAAGCTGTCGATAATGCTGTTGTGGTCTTAGGCGCTGTTGTGCCAAGAGCGGCACCTCATTTAATTCCCGGGAGGAGGGCATCCTATCAGCCTGTCAGTTGAGAGGTTATAAGAGGAAAATGAAGTGCTGTTGTAGACCCAAGAGCAGCAGCTATAAGAAATAACATACGGCTTGGCATGCAACAAGCTTGGAATCTCGAGCAATTTCAATTCATATTGAAGAATTCCTCTCTTAATAAATTGCAGAAACGTTGGAATGCGACTCCCTTGCAATTCAGTTCTCTGCTTAATTATGTCATAATTCTGACGTCTGAGATAATAGAAAACTCTACCCACGAATATAGAAGGCACAAACCGAAAACGACGATTCTGCAAAGGCTAGCATTAAAGAGGTCGATTGTGCCCGACCATCCATCCTAAAACCTGCTTTTTCATCGTTTTCCCTGGATGGCAAATATTTTATTATTCATAGATATTGTCTCATACGTAATGTCGCTTTTTTTTTAAAGAAAAAGCCATTTTAAGGCAAGGCTACACTTAAAATTCCAACTTCTATAATAAAAGACCTGTCACTATGAAAATTTAGAGTATCATTTTAAACTTGCATGCAAATTTTAAAGAAGACTTGTCAAGTTGTTAAAAGTGAGATATGTTTTATATAAATATGTGTAGTTGGCATGCTTAATTTGTAAGATTACTCACTCAGACTAGGCAGGTGTTCACCATTTCTTCCAAAAGCTCTTTTCGGTCTTTGCTTTAGACCATCTTCAGTGTATGCTTCTCCAACTACTGTCGGCGGACGTAAACTTGACGCTCCAATATTTTATATATTGAGATATTAATATTTTCCAGTCCCAAATGTTGGTATTGAAAATCAGGAGATCATTAAGGGGAGGAGCCTTTGGAGAGTCAAGTTTACGTCCGCCGACTGTAGTTGCAGCAGCATCCACTGAAGATGCCTTCTGCTAAACACAATTTAAATAAGTAATCACGTACATTCCGCATAATAATTAAATATGAGAAAAATATTGCAACAGCGCTCTAACTTGGTGAACGTATTAAGAAAGACTACCCATATGTTTAACGGTGGAAAACCCTTATAATTGCGTGGTCAGAAGGGAAAGCTTTGACGTCGAATGGGATTCAATGGACGAGGCTCCTATGTGCGGGAATATTACGGCTTTCTTTAACCCCCTCCGGAGACGTACCCGATCTCCCACGGGTATTGGGAACCACTGCTCCCTCGAGTCCAACCCAATCCTAACAACTTCCTATAAGGGAGGGGCTCGAATGTTCGACCCGAGGTTCCTCTAGTAACATCAGAGGTACCACGAGTGCTAAGGGTCCGCAGCGTCCGCACCACGGAAGCTGAAGGGGACGGATCTCCTCCCCTACGGAACCTTTACAGTAGCAGAACTACGTAACATACATAAATACAATGCTCAAGGGCGTTGACCATTAACAACAGAGTTCACTTTCAAAACAGAGCTGTAGGCGGACGATTCTCAGCTTCCAATTCGACTCTGTCTCTAATTGGCGATCGCGTCTTCCTTTCTTACGGTCATTGATATTTCTGGAATGTTCTGTAACAAACAAGAAAGCGCCAGATGAAAGACGAACTTTACAGTTATTTATCTGTCTCTTGATCTGTTTCGGCTAGCTCTTGTATCTCCGCAATGAGTATCTGTCCCATGGTGTGCGTTGGCCACCAGTCTAGACAATACTGAAAAGTATTAGAAAAAAGTTTCTCATAAAATTAGCTTTAAAATTGCTAAAAATAATAATCATTACTAAAGATCTCTTTAAATTGTCACGTGATGGCCTAAAATGGTGCAAATGGTAAACATAGCATGCCATCTATTACTACCAACCCTAATCTACCAAACATGGTAAAAAAGAAAATTCCATTATGTTAAACATTTTCGGCGACAAGCAATTAACAAATTCTTAAAGTTAGACCAAGAAATTCTATGGTCTTGAGCCATCGTGCAGTTATTATCCCATGATGGTACCAGTCTCTGGTTTTTGATGCGGTGGATTTGGTGACACTCACTTGTAGTGCTTCAATGTCGTCAAACTTTCTTCCGCGTACAAAATTGGACATGGATTGAAAAAACATGATAACCTGATGGTGCCAGATCAGGTATGTATGCTCGGTGTGGTAGCAGTTAGATACCTCCCAATTCCTGAATATTGTCCATGTTTCTTTTTAATGTTCATAAAGAAAATCCAACATGAACAAATGCAAAAGCAGACGCAACAGCAAATAAATGAACGTTCATTCCAAAAGTCGTCTTCTTGTAGTTTATCTGATGTCTCACGCAGCTTTCCCTGTCTTGTTGTGTGTCTTGTCCATTTCTAGGTGAATAAATCGTTCAACAACAAGTCAGTTTAAAAATATTCTTCTGTTTGCAACTTAATGTGAGTCCACATTAACTCTATTGAATTGATCTGGCAGTAGTAGGGGGCAGGTGGATCGCGTCTTACTGATCCAGCTGATACACCTTTTCATGGAAGAGTAACTGAATAATGCTGCTTTGAACTCTCTAGAGTAAATAGAGATTACGAACCATTCATAAACAAAGATATAATGTGACCATACACGTTCTGCTAGACTAGGAAGAAGTGTATCGTTTGCTCTCATCGAATTTAACAAAAACCTCGGCTTATTCAAAGTACATAATTCTTTTACCACGTAATGTGAAATGTTTAAGTTTCAGTTGTGAGTAATTTCAAATATACATTCACGCATGCATGCCAACCAATAATGATATTCATTACAGTGGTTACGTCTCAATGTATTGTTATAATAGTATCTACTTTATTTGTATTAGGAAAACTATTTGAGCTAAAAATATATGGTTTTTACATATGTTAAATGCATTACTCTCTCCTTCCTCATGGATCAGTTTTTGCAAAATCTGAATTATTGTCTTAGCGCGAATAGTATTTATTAGAGATTGATTAGTTTGGCGCTCGGCACACATCACTGAGGGGGAATGCAATACAACACCGCAGGACTCAGTTTGGTTACTCAACTAGTGGCGCTCAAGGACAAACACCTTTCCATTTGAAACACATAATACCTCTATATATTCGTTCAAAATATGTCGTTTCGAAACATCCTGTAGAGATGGATAATAATTGAAAAGGTTGAGACAAAGGACAGGACAGAATTAAGGGCAACCAGTCATAGGTGGAGAAGCTTTCAAATGTAAAACATAATGTTCTAAAAACTTGTTTATGGATTGAGAAGTTCATAGGACCTTGCATTCGCATACGAGGGGGGACACAAAAGAAACCGGACTCCGAGGGTGCTGCCACTCGTAGACTTAGTGCAGGGTTCTCACGCTAGATGGTGTTAGTAGAGACCTTCATGAAACAGCTGTGCTGACGGCGTCAGTGTAGAGCTGAACGTGCAAGTGTGGAATTGTGTTTTCTGACATTTGGCGGGTTACCTCTGCGAAGTCGTTATGGCAACTTTAAAAGAACAAAGAGTGTGTGTGAAATTTTGTTTCCTGCCTACAGAAACTGCAACGGAGACACCCAAATGCTCCAGGAAGTTTTCCATGAGGACGCTATGAGCCGCACACAGGTTTTCGAGTGGTTTGGGCGCTTTAAACGTGGTGAGATATGTGCTTAAGACCAAGATTGTTCTGGATGTCCTTCAACATCGCGAAATGAGGAGAACATTGCAAAGGTCCGCCAAAAGTTCAACGAGCATCGTCGCCAAACGATCGACCAAAATTTCAGCAGTGACGGGAGTCGGAGCTGGTGCCACCGGATTTTGAGGGAGGATTTGCACATGAGACGTGTTGCTGCTAAAGTTGTTCCGCGCCTTCTCACTCAGGAGCAGAAAACCATTCGCATGAATGTCTGTCAGGACTTGAAAACAGAGATTGCACGTGATCCAAACTTCTTGAACAAAGTCATTGCAGGGGATGAGAGTTGGTGTTACGAGTATGAAACCAAGCAGGCGTCAAGCCAGTGGAGGACTCCCAACTCTCCCAGACCAAGAAAAGCAAGGCAAGTGAGGTCAAATGTGAAGACGATGATCACTGTCTTTTGTTATGTTTGTGGAATTGTACATCGACAATTCGTAACTCCTGGCCAGACTGTTAACCAGAACTTTTACTTGGATGCTTTAAGGCGTCTACGAGAGGATGTGTGGAGGAAACGGCCGGAACTTTGGCAATCAGGTGACTGTTTTCTGCATCGCGACAACTCCAGCACACACGGCCTCACGAGTCATCAACTATTTGGCATCTCAGAGGTGGTCTGTAGTTCTCCACGCTCCGTATTCGCCGGACCTAGCCCCGTGCGACGTTTTCCTATTTCCACGAATGAAAGAAAACGCTAAATAGTGGAGCGTTATGACGATGAGGAGGCGGTAAAAACAGCTTCGCAAAGGACACTGGACTATATCAAACTTGAAATGTTCCAAACATGCTTGTAATAGTGGGAAAAGACACTTGACAACTGCATCGCATGTAATGGAGAATATTTTGAAGGTGACTAAAGTAATTTTGCAAAAAGGTTCATAAATAAAGTTTTACGACAACAATCCGCTTTCTTTTGGGTCCCCCGTCGTATCAAATTTTGGTGTGGAATTGTAAGAACTTTGTTTTGTGATTGAAAAGTAATCACGGTTTATTTAGATAAAACACAGGGGTTTTAGCAATAGTTATTCAGGTGTGTAGAATGATTCAAGCTGAACAATAAACCTAATTACTTCCTTTGTGATAAATATTGGGAAATAATAACAAAAGCTATATAGAAGTTGGGTCGTTAAAATTGCTTCTCAGAGGCTTGTGCGCTGTGGAAAATTTACATTGTTAGTGAAAGTTGAGTAAGGTGTACCGCGAAGTGTAGGCAAAGTTTATTACAAAAGCATTTTCTCTGGAGGCAGCTTAATATCTCACTACCACTGGGACATGTGCCTCCCCACATGAGGGGAAAATTCACAGGCGATCGCCTTTTACGTTCTAAATCGATAGTTTACCAACTCTCTCACTTGATGACGGAGACGAGAAGAAAGGATCTGCGATAAGGACAAACGACCACAAATAATTGGAAATGTGGCTCCATCCGGAAGCGCTGCCGGGAACTATCTTTAAGGCGCCACAACTGAACCGAATGAAATGCATTGAATTAATGAAGTTGCTAAAGGGGGGCGGGCGGAGAGAGTTTGGAGATCTCGTTTTGGCAAACTTCTTCCTAGAAGTTTATCTCTGCAAGGAAACACTCGCTTGGAATGATCTTAGAAATACGAGAGTACACAACATTTGCAGTTTTATCTTCGGACTTTGCCACTTCAGCCTTTAACGCCTTTTCTATAACTACAACATGGGCGTCTGAGCTTATCTGGGAAGCCAACAGCATGGGACGTACTATACTTACAAATATCTGATGTATAACATTCAGATGTCACTTGATATAATATAATATTTATTTGTACTAAACATGGCATAGTTTCTAACAATTTAAATTACAATTTTCAATATATATTGTGACTTTGTGGGTTCGTGAAATGAAAAGTCCAACTGCACCACACTAAAATGTTCTTTATGTCCACCGACTTACACTTAAACTCTTGCCAATTACACAGAATTACGTAATGCACACAATTACGATTCACCAGTTCGTCCGTTACAATTCCACTTTGCTCTCGCCATTACGTACAATCCTCCGATGCACGTACATAGTCTTCTCGTCCGTACACTAGCACTGCACTCTTACGCTGCTCGCAAAGAACTGATCGACTCAATTCACTCACTGCAGCTCTTTTTATAGGAATATCACCGTTTTATCGAAGCCTCTAGTTTCCGCGAATCACCGCGAAGGTTCCAGATGGCAGTGGAAGGGGGGGGGGGGAAGAAGGGGCCAGCGATAAGTGACACCTCCCTAATCAACCCCTCAGTTAGTGACAGAGACTAATGGGTGGGTGTGGTTTGGCTGCCTCTGGCCCCTTCTCAGCTGTCGTTGGTTGTGCTTTCCGCTAATTGGGTGACAATATTCTAAGGACAACTTTGTCAGCTATCTATTTTATTGCGGTTAAAAACAACAAAATGGGAGAAAAGATTACTACAACCAATCAAGATGAAAATACCAACAAGTTTCCTACACAACGTTATGGAATTAAAACAGATCTGAATCTTCGTAATTCTAAAGAACACATTTCAAACAAAGAAAACGCACCGACTTTTGAACCAATTAATACTCAACTAGATTTAGAACAAATAGTTACAAAATCTGAAACTTCCAAACCTGTACTAAAAGCAGTAGAATTAGAAACTGTGAACAATAAATACCCACCTGCATAATGGTTATATATCTATACAGATGGATCTGACTTGGACAACAACTCATGAGCAGGAATTAAGTGTGCACTGTTCTCATTCTATGAACCAGCAGCATACCACAAAAGGTAACGACTAATCATATTTCACTCCAACTCCTTCTATACAGAATAGATAAATTCAAAAATGTTGTCATACTTTCTGATTCTAAAGCAGCATTATGTACAATAAGTTCATATGAAATGAAGTCAATCCAAATTAAGGAATGTCACAAAATGATCCAACAACTTCAAAAACTACAGAAAAGAATTATATTACGGTGGATACCTGCACATTGTGGATTTGCTGAAAATGAATCAGCTGATTTTCTTGCCAAAAATGTGCAAATTTAATTCAGAACAAAAGTAAAAACTTGCCCTTTACATCCATATGAAGATTAATCAAAAGCAAATATAAAAACAAACAAAACCAATCAATATCTAACAAAGCCAAAGATAAAAAATGGAACATTTTAATTAAAAATCCAGAAACTATTCCAGAAATCTCACGTAAAGCTGCAGTAGCAAACTTGAAATTACTTACGGAACATGATTATTTGGCGAAACACTTACACAGAATAGGAATTTATACAAGTCCAAATTGTCCTCTGTGCAACAAAGAAGAGGAAATGACTGAAGAACATCTTCTAACCTGTGAAGCCCTACCTGCTGGACCCACTACACAGAAATATTGGAGAGCAAGAGAGCTAATGGCTTCATTGCCAAAGCCTAGCATTTGACAACAAAGAAGAGGAAATGACTGAAGAACATCTTTTAACCTGTGAAGTCCTACCTGCCGGACACACTACACAGAAATATTGGAGAGCAAGAGAGCTAACGGCTTCATTGCCAAAGCCTAGCATTTGACAACAAAGAAGAGGAAATGACTGAAGAACATCTTTTAACCTGTGAAGTCCTACCTGCCGGACCCACTACACAGAAATATTGGAGAGCAAGAGAGCTAACGGCTTCATTGCCAAAGCCTAGCATTTGACAACAAAGAAGAGGAAATGACTGAAGAACATCTTTTAACCTGTGAAGTCCTACCTGCCGGACCCACTACACAGAAATATTGGAGAGCAAGAGAGCTAACGGCTTCATTGCCAAAGCCTAGCATTTGACAACAAAGAAGAGGAAATGACTGAAGAACATCTTTTAACCTGTGAAGTCCTACCTGCCGGACCCACTACACAGAAATATTGGAGAGCAAGAGAGCTAATGGCTTCATTGCCAAAGCCTAGCATTTGAGAACAAAGAAGAGGAAATGACTGAAGAACATCTTTTAGCCTGTGAAGTCCTACCTGCCGGACCCACTACACAGAAATATTGGAGAGCAAGAGAGCTAACGGCTTCATTGCCAAAGCCTAGCATTTGACAACAAAGAAGAGGAAATGACTGAAGAACATCTTTTAACCTGTGAAGTCCTACCTGCCGGACACACTACACAGATATATTGGAGAGCAAGAGATCTAATGGCTTCATTGCCAAAGCCTAGCATTTGACAACAAAGAAGAGGAAATGACTGAAGAACATCTTTTAGCCTGTGAAGCCCTACCTGCTGGACCTACTACACAGAAATATTGGAGAGCAAGAGATCTAATGGCTTCATTGCCAAAGCCTAGCATTTGACAACAAAGAAGAGGAAATGACTGAAGAACATCTTTTAGCCTGTGAAGCCCTACCTGCTGGACCCACTACACAGAAATATTCGAGAGCAAGAGAGCTAATGGCTTCATTACCAAAGTCTAGCATTTGACAACAAAGAAGAGGAAATGACTGAAGAACATCTTTTAACCTGTGAAGCCGTACCTGCCGGACCCACTACAATATTGGGGAGCTAATGGCTTCATTGCCAAAGCCTAGCATTTAAAAATAACAACAACAACATTTTATTGCTCCTCGCCGTTTACCTCTATTCTAGCCCTTATGCGACATTGACCTATTATTACCGTTGTGTCCTCCATTTGTCTACTCTTAACTTCCTTACCCTTCTCATCCACTTCTCTTTGTCGTTTCTCTTTTTGTTTGTATGCTTCCCCACCTCCCTTAATCTTTTCCAGTGGTGCTCGTGCCGAAAAATAACAGTGTGCTGTGGGAGGAAGTCCATGCAACTCGCCTAGTTTCGAAAAATGAAGTCCATGCGCTGGTTTCTACATGGTATAAACAGAAGTTCTAGTTCCTTTCGGTTTTTTCTCAATTTTCAAATCGCGTATTGATTGTTCTAACATTTTATACTCACCCTTTCTTCTCATTATTTATTAGTTAAAGTTTTCGTAATATTAAATTACTTATACACTGAATAAAGCGAATTTATAGCACATTTCACACTCTCATACAAAGTAAAAAAAAAAAAAAAAAAAAAAAAAAAAAAAAAAAAAAAAAAAACTGATATAGCCACTTTATAACGTTTCACAAAGAAATACTTGGATACAATGCGAGCATGCGAACTATGTGCACTTGTTATGGGAGATTCTCGTTATGAGGCAGGAAGGGAAGGTTGTACGCATGCGCAATATTGACTACCGAGCTTGCTGGCTCTCAGCACGTTGACGTCACGGATGCGTTCCATTAGTTACGCTGGTGTTATCTACGCATCAAGTGTTCATTATTGGTTGTACTCGATTTCTTACACTTATAATAATGCATTCTTACTTACATGGTCTTTTAAAATTTATACAATTTGATTTATAAAACAGAAAAGAGCGCGCTGCAGCACTACAGCACGTAAGGACGAGCCGCCCCTGATCTATTCTCTTCTTTCAGGTAAAGCACGCTTATAATTACTACGCAAGCCCCTTTATTATCCCAGTTCTTATCCCATATTAATTTCTTCCGTTATCTATATCTTATATTCCAGTACGTAATGCTCTACGCCTATTGTACTTCCACATAAAATGCACTTTTTTGGTGAACCCCCTCTCGAAATGGCACATATCCTTAACAAAGTTAGTCCTCCCAGGGGCCTACTTGGTTAGGTACGGGTTTGGCGCACACGGGGTCCCGAGCCAACAGTCTCCCTCGTGTGGGCTCCTCTTCGTGGTTGAGGGAGACGGTCAACAGGCCCACTCACGTGTAGGCCGTGCGTGGAGACCCGTGGAGAAGCTTTTTAGATTAATGTCTAGTTTAGAGTTTAGGATTTAGTGAACAAAATTTTTAGTAGGTTTTGATTGATGTTTTTATGTACGTGTATTTTTAATTGGTTTTGTTACACTGGTATGGTATTTAGAAAGTTTTATATCTGGCTTTTATGACTAATTTTTTAAAGGGCGCTGATGACCGCCGTAGTTGAGCGCTCTTATATACAGAATGTTACAAAAGGGTACGGCCAAACTTTCAGGGAACATTCCTCACACACAAAGAAAGAAAATATGTTATGCGGACATGTTTCCGGAAACGCTTAATTTCCATGTTAGGGCTCATTTTATTACTTCTCTTCAAAACACATTAATCATGGAATGGAAACACACGACAACAGAACGTACCAGCGTGACTTCAAACACTTTATTACAGGAAATGTTCAAAATTTCCTCCGTTAGCGAGGTTACATGCATCCGTCCTCCGTCGCATGGAATCCCTGATGCGCTGATGCAACCCTGGAGAATGGCGTATTGTATCACAGCCGTCCACAATACGAGCACGAAGAGTCTCTACATTTGGTACCTGGGTTGTGTAGACAAGAGCTTTCAAATGCCCCCATAAATGAAAGTCAAGAGGGTTGAGGTCAGGAGAGCGTGGAGGCCATGGAATTGGTCCGCCTCTACCAATCTATTGGTCACCGAATCTGTTGTTGAGAAGCGTACGAACACTTCGACTGAAATGTGCAGGAGCTCCATCGTGCATGAACCACAATGGGGTATTTTGACAATTGTCTGCACGAATGATTTCAATTTATATTTTAAGAGAAATACTAAAATGAGCTCTAACTTGGAAATTTAGCGTTTCCGGTCACATGTCCACATAACATATTTTCTTTCTTTGTGTGTGAGGAATGTTTCCTGAAAGTTTGGCCGTACCTTTTTGTAACATCCTGTATATCATCATTAACAAAGTTAGACGCTCACAAACATATCAATCACAAATACCTTCACCTATATAATATAAAATGTTGCTTGTCTTCAATTTTTTCTGTAAATCCTACCAGCTTCTGTAATAGCCTACCGGCTAATAATGCCTGCATTAGTATTTTGTCTTATTTCCATTTTAACTACCGTTCTTTTACGACCATTTCTAACAGTTCTAGGGCTTTCTTTATTCTCTCTTCTTTTAATGATAACTCTAACCCAGATTCTATGACTTTGCTTGCTTTTTAATTTATTTCTCTCCAAAATTCTACAGCCTTCGCTATTCCATTTATAAGACGTGTATTTATTTAATACTCCTTGCCTTGACTGGCTTAAAATTTATTGTGCTTCCTCCAGCAATGCCCGATTTCACCAACAGATGTCGACACTTAACACGACTTTAGCAATGGTTAAAACAGAGCTTGCACTTCACCAGCAAGTGTTAGCTTAATTCTCGTGTTACATCTCTTGTTAAACTAACAATCCTAATTGTTAAGTCCTTAACAATTGTAAATAATCAACATGGTGATCATGAACACAGCTATTTATTTCGATTTTCTATATTTAAGACTGTCTAAATGGCATTCGTAATAGAGTACGGCCTATGAGGAGAAATTATTTTGAGGAGCTATCATGCAGAGGTATAGACTGCCAAAACAAGTTGCTATGAAGGTTACTGCGAAAGTACAACAGAAGTTAGAGCATGTATCGAAAGGAATATGCCGATATCGCCTTTGCTTCAAGTATTAACAACTTTCCAATTGTATAATTGATGAATTATGAGCATAATATGCTGTCCATCTCTCGTCTTGAAACTTTCAAGTCACTTGTCCTTCGCTCCTCGTTTTAAAGTTACGTAATACTGAGTTGGAGCATGCATGTGAAGGAATATGCCGATCTCGCTATTGCTTCAAGTATTAATAACTTCGAAATTTTGTACTTCAAGGAATTATGTGGATAATACACTGTCCGCCTCCTGTCATAAAACCTTCAACTCACTCGTCACTTGTCCTTCGCTCCTAGTTTTAAATTTATATCATACTGACGTTAGAACATGCATCGAAAGGAATATGCCGATCTCACCTTTGCGATAATAACTTGACGATTTTATAATTCACTGAATCACATGGATAATACACTGTGCACCTCCCGTCTTGAAACGTTCAAGTCACTCGTCACGTGTCCTTCTTCGCTCCTAGTTTTAAATTTACGTAATACTGAGTTAGAAAATACATCCAAAGGAATACGCCGAACTCGCCTTTGCTTCAAGTATAAATAAGTTTGCGATTTTATAATTCTCTGAATTATGTGGATAATACACCGTCCACCTCACGTCTTGAAACGTTCAAGTCACTCGTCACTTGTCCTTCTTCGCTCCTCGTTTTAAATATACGTAATACAAAGTACATGCATCGAAAGGAATATGCCGATCTCGCATTTGCTTCAAGTATTAGTAACTTTGCGATTTTATAATTCACTGAATTATGTGGATAATACACTGTACACTTCCCGTCTTGAAACGTTCAAGTCACTCGTCACTTGTCCTTCTTCGCTCCTCTTTTTAAATTTAGTAAAACTGAGTTAGAACATGCAACGAAAGGAATATGCCGATCTCGCCTTTGCTTCAAGTAATAATAACTTTGCGATTTTATAATTCAGTGAACTATGTGGATAATACACTGTCCACCTCCCGTCATGAGACGTTCAAATCACTCGTCACTTGTCCTTCGCACATCGTTTTAAATTTGCGTAATACTGACGATGTTTTGTCATGCTTGTAGTAGTGACACGTGCATTTGAATTAAATTCGTTTCCAATATTTTCCCACTTAACATTTTTCTATTTTACATTCACCGCATCCATATTCTTATTTTCCTCGATATCGCTACACTTTGTCACATATTCAATTAACATTCTTTCTCCATCGACGAGAAATTTGTCTCCTAGCTTTTGTTTAAGATTTTGTTCACCCGCCAATTTTTCAGCTGTGTACAGACGAAAATGAAAACAAAAGCGCATCGCAGTACGTTCAGAAAATAATACGACTCATCCATAGTCTTCTATAGCTGTAATATTTACACGTGTCTTGGTGTAAACACATTTTCAGAAAACAGGTTGCTGAAATGCAAGAAATTTAACAGAAGTGTTAGCGCTGTAACATTTGTTAAGTTACATTTGTTAAAGTTGATTTTAACATCTGTAGGGGAAATCGGGCACAAGTCTATATAAATTGGAAAATGTCAGCTGCTTACAGGACATGTCACTTATTATTCTCAGTTATATGGTATTTTCAATTAATCAAATGTCTGGTTCCAAACGTTTTGGTATAGTAGTTGATTCCAAGTTATCTTGATTATCATATTAATCATTTATGTACTAGCGTACTTCGAGCAATATTTTTACTTCATCAACCTAAGACAATGATCTCAAATTGCTTGCCTAAACAATTATAATACGCAATTTTCTCAGTATATTATATTATGGAATGCACAAGTGGGGCAAGGGGGCTAATTTTGATAAAATAGTGTGACTTTGTGGGTTCGTGAAATTAAAAGTCCAATTACACAAACTCAAAATGTTCTTTATTTCCACCGAATTACAGTTGGAACACTTGCCAATTACACAGAATTACGTAATGCACACAATTAAAATTCGTCAGTTCGTCTGTAACAGGTCCACTCTACAATCCAATTACGTACAACTCCTTTGGTGCACGTACAAGTGTTCCGGTCCGTTTACTCACTCGGCGCTCCTCACGGCTGCTCGCCAAGAACTGAGCTGACTCGCCAACTGTAGGCCTTATATAGGGAAGATCGCCGTTTCTGGAAGGTTCGCGGCGCGCACAATTATCTCGAGGTTTCGAGATATCTGGTGAGAGGGGAAAGAGACGGTACAGGGCTCGTGCCGCTCTTCTAATTATCCCCTCAGTTAGTGACACAAGACAAATGGGTAGGCGTGGGCTTAATGCTTCCCGTCTGGCCCCACTGCCGGCCGGTTCTATCGGGAGTTCCGAAGTTCGGGTGACAATACTTTTAATCCAAAAGAAGGCAATACGAATCACTCCAGCTGCAGCATTTAATACCCATTGTCATCCTTTTTCTGTACTGATATAAACACTGGTCATCTAAATCAGTATATTCATAACTGTCTAGTTTTAATGAAATTCAATTTACATGACTCGTGATGAAATCAACAATTAGTGTACGAGGAACAAACATTTTGGCCACTGATTCTTTAAGATTCACGAAATCCAAGCAGTCGTCTAATATTAAGGAATTCTTGCCCATAATCTTGTTAGTTACCGTAAACTTTAGTGTCACGTGAGCGATGTTCTGCACATGCGCACGTTTACTGTAAACAGATAACCGATAACCGGACGCTTTTAGTTCAACATTTAACATGAGGCTTCACGATTAGCATTTCTCTTACAAAATGACAAAAGAAAGAGTACGCTTTACCATTAATGATGTTATAATATTGATGCAGAAGGTAATTTCACCCAACCCATATGAAGATCCAACTGTATGGACAGAAATAGTTACAAATATGGTAGCTGCAACTAGAAAAACATTTTTCCTTCCGTACAATAAAGGAGCTGTACCAGCTACCTAAAAGGTCCAACAATTTCTTAAAGGTGCTTCCTTTAATGATACAGCATGTGCATAATACTGCAATTTATTTCTGTCAATGTTAGGTTAACCAATTTTGTTAATAAGTGACATTTATATCTATATATTACGAGGGCTGTTCAATAAAGAATGATCCTAATTTTTTTACGGTCATAATTTTTCACAGTAAAATTTGATCTTATTATATTCTGTTAGCTTAATGTGAGAACCACGCAAGTTCATGTATGTTCAGTATCGCCTACCGCTGCAATGGAGGTAACACGCGAGGAACAATATGCGGCTTTGAAATTCTGCTTTCGTCCTAACAAATCTTCAGCTGAGGCCTATACAATGTTACAGGAGGCCTATGGAGAGTCTGTTCTTCCCTACAGCACAGCTCGAACGGAGGGGAGATAATCCATTTCAAAGGAAGCTGGACCTAGTGCTCCAGTTAGTGCTCTTACGGAAGAAAACATCAGCACTGCTGCTGCCATTGTGAGAGAGGATAGACCAATTACCTTAAGGTTACTTCCTGAAATACTGAACATTTCATTGGATGCCACCCACACGTTGTAGACAGTTACATTACACATGAGACGTGCTTGTGCGTGATGGGTTCCAAGACTGCTGATTCCCGAACAAAAGGACATTCGCATGCAGTTAAAGTTGATGTTAGAGGAAGATCTGGAGTTTCTTTCAAACGTAATCACTGCTGATGAAACTTGGCTATATCATTTTGATCCTGAGAGCAGGCAGCAAAGCTCAGTGTGGAAATATCCTTCATCACCAACCCCCCCAAAGGCAAAAGTAGTTGCTTTTGCTGGGAAAGTTATGGTCATCTCATTCTTAGATATTCATGGAATGGTTCATCAGCATATTATGCCTGCACACACACTAGTAACTGGGCAACAGTACAGGGATGTCCTGAAAACATTGCAAGTCCGTATTGGGCATAAAAGATTGCCTTTCCGTGAAGCAGGCTGGATGCTGCACCACGATAATGCGCGGCCGCATATTGCCAATGTTGCAAAATATCTTACAAAAATCAACGTGAAGTACATCCCTTACCGTCCCTATAGTCCGGATTTAGCCCCATGTGACTATTTTCTTTTCTCTAACTTGAAGAAACGCCTGCGTGGGAGGCTGTATCCATCATCGGTAGCAGTGGTGGAGGCTGCGGAAGCGATTTTGAAGGATCTCTCAAAAATGGTTTCCAGAATGTCTTTGAAGACTGGCACAAATGCTGGGACAGGTATCTCGCATTCAGGGGAGACTATTTTGAGAAAAATCATCAAAATTATGAGGATGAGTAAAGGTACGTTGTCAAAAAATTTGTGATCATTCTGTATTGAACAGCCCTGGTATATTCATCGTTGTATTGGTTATTGCTGATAATATGAAGATACGCCAAAAACGGCTTTCTAATCAGACAGTCTGTTGGGATATGCTAAGCGCTTAAGATATATGCACACACATTCCACTCCTGAAATAGTAAATGTACTGTCAGTATATTATATATCTAGAACAACGATGTACATTGTTTATTCAAACTGATCTTTAGCAGAATATCGTTCTTGTTACAATTCTAGGCGGTATACATATGTAAAACCTCTACTAGCCGTCGTAAAGCCATTTAGAGTCGGCATTCTTCATCTGTAAATTGATTTAAATCTAGTCTCGGAATTGCCGCGCCTACTTGAGGGATATTTGTTTGTTAATGCCACCGAACGCTGCGATATCCAGTAACTGCTCCATTTTCTGTTCTCATTAACGTAACGTATCCAATGGCTCGTGCAAACACTCTGACTCGCCAACATACGCTACAATATTCAAGTCACATGACAACAGCCGATACCGCAACAGAAAACACGCTGCGACATAAACTCTGTAATATCTCAATTTAAATATTTATTAGACTGCCTACAGGATCTCAGTACTAAAGCCTCTATCACTCCAAAGAAAAGTTAAACCATTGGCTCCTTCTTAATTCATTTTATAATATTTACGAGTATTTTAATTCTAATCTAAAAATTGCATTTTTAACTGTATTATCATGACTTATGTCACCAACTACACTTTATTGTTGTTTTAAAAATTGTACAGAAAGGAAGGGCGGCAATGAATGGAATAAGAATATGAAAATATAAGCTAAAAATGGCAACCAAGTGGTTAGAAAGAAGGTATGAAGCAGTAGTTGAATCCAAAATGTTGTATGTAGTAGAGATACGGGGGGTGGGGGGGAAGAGGCACAGAGGTAAACAAAACGGTAGACCAAAACTACAGAAGGTTTTTGTAAAGAGCTACTAGGCTTACCACCATCAGCACCTGGGAAAGTAGCTCTAGTAGAATTAGGAAAGACAAGAAGAAATGGAATAATGATGGAATGAATAATAAAATTTTGGTATAGGTTTTTGGCCAACGAAGAAGGAGAAGTTATGAAATTATGCATGAGACAGCAAAAAAGATTAGAGAACTCAAATAGTTGGTGGGCAGAGATAGGAGGAATTATGGAAAAATAGGAATGGGAGATATATGGAGATTAGAGGAAAGGAATACAAACGATGTGGGTAAATTAGTAAAATACAGGAAATATGGGGAAGTCTAGAGTATATTAAATCATTACAATTTTACAAGCAAGTAAAACGAAATTTGGGACGGGAAGCATGTGTAGATTACTGCAATAGGCAAGAGAGAGAAGGATTAGCTTGGATGAGAACAGAAACAATATTTCTAAGAGGGATAAGAGGTAGGGAAAAGGGAATTTTTGAATTGCGTGGGGGGAAAGAAAGCATAGAACACTGTGCAACAGAATGAGAGGAGGTTGCAATATGGAGGAAAAAGGTTTGGGAAGCAAAATGGGAGATAGTTGAGAAGAGGATGGTAGCTATAAAAATGTTAACGGGTAGGGAGGAAAAGAAGGTAAGAAGTAGTGGTGAGATGTTGCAGAAAGTTAAAGAAAAATGGGCCAGAAATGTAAAGAGTATAAGAAAGGAAGATGAGGGGGAAGAATGGGTCTAATTATGTAACAAGGAGGCATGGAGGTTAAGCGCTACCGGGCAGGGCAGCAGACCAGGGTAGCAAGCCAAGGTAGCAACAAGGTAAAAACAAATAAATGTAGCCTAAAGTTGTAAATTGAAAAAATGTGGAATATTCACAATAAGTATATCAATATAAATCTAAAGCAGCTGTTACGTATAACTGGTAAATAAATCAGACATATTTCAGTGTGGTATTTCGTCTAGCACCTGTAGCACGGCCGCGCCGTGGCTCCGTGGTTAGACCGCTTGGCTCTCACCAAGGCGGCCCGGGTTCGATTCCAGGAGACCGCAAAGTGAGATTTGTGGTGGAAAATACGGCGCTGGGGTGGGTTTCCTCCGGGATCTTCGGTTTCCACCGCCATCTCATTCCACCGGTGTTCCAACTTCATCTCATGTATCATCAGTGTCATCGCCTGCGGTGCCGTATACAGTAAAAGCGGGCGTTAAACACTACACATGTAACCTGTAGCACCTGCTAGGGGTTGTATATAATTTTATAAGTAACAGAGAAGTAGAGGAAAATATGGAGGAAAGAAAGGAGCATGTTTTAATACACAGATGTGTGAACTTTCAATTTATTTTGTTTATTTTACAGTTCCACCTCAAAATAGCCTAAGGAAAGTATGGGGAAAGGCAATAGGCAGAAAAAGCAACGTTGTACTTTTTGCTTTAAAAATATGTTAGCCTTTGTTCTGGAGATTAAAGTCCAGTCCTTTGTGGCGTGTCATTTAAAGGCTAAAAATCAGCCCGCGGGGCTTTTAAAGGGCTCCATTTCCTTTTACACATAAACATTTCCAACTACTGGCACTGAAAGGCCTTGTAACGGAGCTGTAGCAGAATTTAAAGTTTCTAGATGCCCTGCTGAATTCACGTTAGATATGGTATACCTTATGCTACTTTGTTCGATACTGCGACGTTTAAAAAGTTAACTTATTAATTTGTTAAAATAAATAAAAATTGAGCTCGTTTAAGCCTTGTTTGTGAACAAAACAGAGTAGTAATATTTATTCATTTCATACACCATCACGACCACACAAATACGAGATATCTTCAATTTATAACATCTTCTACTTTCTTTCTCAGGATTGGCACGAGAGAGAAACGCCTGTCTTTTTTTTTTTAAATACACGTGGACTGTTTGTGAACGCCCGACAGCCCGGAGGGGGAAAGATAGAATCAATTACTTCTTATCGCAGAAATGTGTCAATATTTAAAATTAAATATAATGCAAATAACTCTGTTTCTTCCAACCAGCTGTCGACCTTTTTTTAAGCTCCATTTAATATATAGTTTATTCATCAATGGGAACGATGTGATGCCTTTTCAATATATATTTTGAAGCTGATATTGCATACATGGACAAATTAGGTAAACATGGCCATCTGTAATTCAACTTTAGTTAATAACCAAGCAGACCATATAGATGATGCAACAAATGCTTAGGTTTATTGAAATCCCAAATTGTGACGTAGGGCCAATCAGAATTAAGTATTGCGGTGGCCTAGCAAAAAAAAAAAAAAAAAAAAAAAAAAAAAAAAACAGAGGAAGAAACAATGAATTTATTCTTAAACTTTTTCTTCTGTTTTGAACTTTCGAAGAGGATAGACGCGTTTTCGGTAAAAGACTTCTTGTAACTACGAGAAGTTATTGCAGTTCATCATTTAAAAACGTCTAGTAAACGTTTAAAATATACGTCGAATACGCGACGCCACGATAAATAATTTAAATAAAAAACCGTTGCATCATTTATAAATAAAAGAACAAAATTAATATATAGTAAAGGGCTATATACATCAGTGGAAAAAGTCACATGTAAAGAAGAAAATTATGTCGAGAAATATAATTCCAAGGAAAGTCAAAAGGTATTAATTACTTTATTCCATAGTTGCCTAAAAGTGAAATCCCTGAGAAGGTTCACATCTCATCTTTCGCCGCAGCTGCCGGAGACAGGATTTATAGAAATCTTCGAAAACATCTTTACGGCTTTTAGACAAAAGTTTTATCGCTTCTACATCAAGGTAAGGTTTGGTTTCTACAAGCATCGCCACACCGAGGGAGCGCGAAACTTTTGCGCGTGTTGGGCGTAAACCTAACGACGGGGTGAATCCTTCTTCAGATATGTCACCGCATCGTGTGACATAAATCCAAACCACAAGGAGGGGAACCACTCCAATTTATTATTTAGGAGATGGTCCGGAATTTTGTCGTTTATTTAGTGTAGTGATGATTTCTAATCATTGAGTGGAAGGGAGGGTATCAAGGGGTAACGGGAGATTCTGTTGTGTCTTGAGTGTCCGAAACAAAAAACAATTTGGGTGTGAATTGTTTTTTCACACTGGCCGTGTGTAGGCTAAATTGTGAAAACGTAGAGTCAGAATAAAAAATTCAATGCCATACCCGGGATTTGAACCACGGATCTTCTGGTTTCCGTCCAGCCGCTCTACTATTGAGCTACTATGGCCAACGTGCCGATATGACATTAAATTCTCCAACTGACTCGTATGTTTCCCGGTAGACCACTTAGGAGTTCCAATAAACACATGAGACAACTACCTTAATGGTGACCTACAACATTACAACATTAATTTCCATTAATTGACCTAATAGTCGTTAACTATAAAGCCCGGCCTTAAAGTACTTACTAGCCTCTGAGCACCATCCAGATATTATGCATCTGTCTGCAAGAGGCAATGCTAGTTCCAAGGTATTCATTTCGGAACAAAATTGGAATATGTCAGATGTTGCACGCCAATGTTGCCATAAATTTTCCGCTTTTGGTATGGTCTCGTTAAATATTTCGGGTTCTGTCTCTTGCCAATCGTTAGGAACAACTTCAGTTAAGAGATTCTTCTATATAATTTTACACTATCTATTATCTTTCTCTTCAATCCTGGGTGAACACTGAGATGCTCTGATATTGTTTTCTCGTTCATTAGAAACCTGCGAAGTCATCACAGGTATGCAACAGACGTCTGAGATGGTTAAATATGGGTTTAAATCCAAGATATACCCTCTGAGGGTTATGTATCTGATCCTGCCAGAAACTCCCATCTATCGATGAACCCTTACCACCCAGTGATTTGACAGCAGTTTTCCCCAATAAGGCCATGCATTTGTTTGCAATGTCCAATAGTCCACATTCACCTTTTTATTGCGACGATCGCAACAGTGATCTGCTCACCTTGTAAGCTTTACCCGTCCATAAGAAGTAACCAAGCAGTTTCTGTGCGTCACGGTTCGGAATTGGCAGTATCTGTGCTAAGTACCAAATTTGACTGAGACCATAGATATTTATGTACCAAATTCGCTGCATCAAATTCAGGTCCCGAGCCCTCTCCAACGATAACGAATATCGCAAGTGATTCATTTTTTCTCTCCAGTTGTAAACGATAATGGCTTCCTTATCTCCCATAAAGGGGATGCCAAGTATACTGGTGGTGGTGGTACTTGGCATTCCCAGTGTTTGTACTAGTTCCAACCACTGTCCAAGCATTAAGACTTCGCTTGCCAGTAATATAAGTTCATCTGACAGCCTTACTAGACCTACGGAGATATAGTTGTAAAAGAACTCTAAGTCTGAAACAAATATTTGAAGCTGATATTACATATATGGATGTATGAGACAAACATGGCTATTTGTAATTTATTGTAAGTTAATAACCAAGCAGGCCATGTAGATGATGCAATGAATGCTTTGGTTTATTGGAACTCCAAGTTGTGATGTAGTACCAATCAAAATTGGATATTACAGTAACTTAGCAACAAAACGAAGTAAAGAACCAATTATTTTATTCCTAATTTTTTTTTCTCTCTTGAAGAGAGTAGACGCTTCTCCATGAAAAGGCTTCTTGCAACTTTGAGAAGTGATTGGAGTTTACTATTTATAAACGTTTATCAAAAGGTTTGAATATACAACGAAAATGTGACGTGACAATAATTAACTTCAATAAAAAAAAACGTTGCATCATTATTACATAAAAAGGAGAAAGTTAATATAATATAATGTAAAAAGTTGCGCATGTAAAAAAACATAAAGATGGCAAGAGAAATAAAAATAAGAGAAAATTGAAATGGTCTTAATCATTTATTTCAAGATGACACAAAAAGAAAAGTCCTTTTTGTATCGGCCACGCCGAGGGAAGCGAGAAACCCCTCGCGCGTAGACCTCACGACGGGGCGAATCCTCCTTCAGATATTCTACCGCATGGTGTGACATAAAACTAACCTTCACCCGGTAGAACCGCTCCAGATTATATATTTAAAACTACACAAAACATTGACGGCTCATTGCTTGCTGTAAGGAAGTGAAAGTTGGGTAATTAGATAAAAGAAAATCAGTAGAATACAAACAGCGGAAACGCTATATCTGTGGACTGTGAAAGGATGCACAAGAGCGGATGGAATACCAAATGAGCAAATATGAGAAGAATTAAATACATACAAATTATAAGAGCAAATTAAAATAAACAAGAAGTTAAGAGAATGCTTAATGAGGAAGAATAAAGAAAAGATACCTAGTAGAACTATTCTAAATAACCCAAGAGGAACACGAAATGTTGGCCGACCTCGCAGAAGATGGACTTCACTGATGACTTCGCCGGAACGAGCTACATAGTTTAACCACATAGAAGAAGATAACACTTTTACATAAAATATACGCTTTCACAATATCTAAATTTTTTATAGTAAGACTACTAATTCGGTATTTGAAGACAAACGTTTAAAGCCATTTCTTACCTTTGGGGGATGGAGCGTAGAGATCCAAAAATCAAACTATTGGGTGGAATAGGGCACTGCATTCCAAAGAGATATGGGAAGCTTGTTTTCTTGAAGCAATTTAATTCTTTCGTAAGAATGTCATCTCTATGGATAATCCATATTACTCTATGGTATAGTTTAGGGATGAAAATTAAGTGAACTTATGCATTATTTACAAATAATAAAAGTAGTTCAGAACAACGTAGTGTGCCATGATTCAGTTAATTGATGGAAATTATTCTGACTTTGTGGGTTCGTGAAATTAAAAGTCCAATTGCACAAACTCAAAATGTTCTTTATTTCCACCGAATTACAGTTGGAGCACTTGCCGATTACATAGAATTACGTAGCGCACACAATTACAATTCACCAGTTAGTCTGTCACAGGTCCACTCTACACTCACAATTACGTACAACTCCTCTGATAAACGTACACAGTCTTCCAGTCCGTTCACTAGCACGACGCTCCTACGGCTACTCGCCATGAACTGAACTGACTCGCCAACTCCAGCCCCTTTGTATAGGAATATCGCTGTTTCTGGAAGTCTCGAGGTTTAGTGAATCATCCCGAAGTTTCCAGACGGCAGGGGGAGGGGAAACAGATGGCTAGTGATGTTTTTCCAACCATCCCCTCGTTAGTGATACAAGATAAATGGGTAGGCATGGCCGAATACAGGCTAAGATTTTGGATTGATAGAATCGACATGAAAAATTCAATGCCACGGCCGGGATTTGACTCACGGATCTACTGGTTTCCGTCCAGTCGCTGTTAGCCATTGAGCTACCATGGACAATTTGCCGTCACGACATCAAATTCTCCAACTGACTCATATATTGGCCGGTAAACCACTAAGGGCTCTCGCATCCGAGATCATGTCAACTCTATAACTCCAGAATCTTAGCGTATAGACGACCAGTGTGAAGAAATGAATAATTCCCATCAATTAACTAAAATAATAAGAGTTATATGGTGAAGCCTGGGACTTAAGTACTTACAATTGTAAGTTGCCACAAACGATGTATCTCGGAAGCGAGAGCCCCTAGTGAAATAAAATGTGTAGTGTTTAACGCCCGGTTTTACTACATTCGGCACCGCAGGCGATGACACTGATGATACATGAAATGAAGATGGAGCACCGGTGGAATGAAATGGCGGGGGAAACCGGAGATCCCAGAGAAAAGCCGCACCAAGCCGTGTTGTCCATCACATATATCACTTTGCGGTCACCTGGTATCGAACCCGGGCCGCCTTGGTGAGAGCCAAGCGGTCTAAGCACTGAGCACTAAGCACCGGTCTAAGCGGCCGAGCCCCTAGTTGTTTACCGGGGAAATGTATGAGTCAATTGGAGAATTTGATGTCATGACGGCAAATTGGACCTGATAGCTCAATGGGAAAGAGCGACTGAACGGAAATCAGTAGATCCGTGTTTCAAATTCCGGCGGTGGCACTGAACTTTTCATGTCGACTTTCTCAATCAAATGACCGATTTTTCTATTGGAATATTGATTTGACGACTTTAATTTCTAAAAGCAGAATTGGATATTTACCGTGGTAACTAGAAATAGTATTTACTGCAAGCAGTTTCGAAACTGAAAACCGAGTTTCCGAGAACATAACCACAGTGAGAGGTAGTGCAAAGGTAGGAAGGAAGCGTGCTATCTCGTATTGTTGAAATTTTGAATCGACCTTTCGCTTCATTTATTTATGAAAAAAAAAAAATAGTTACCAAACAAGTTGGAACAATTCTAAATTAGGGAACTTTAAAACAAAATTCCGAATTTGTGTGCTTTAAACAAAGATATTGATGACTTAAAAATGCTTTACAGAATAGACCAAAGTTCTATTTTTTTGATGGATAGAGTCAACATGAAAAATTCAATGCCATGGCCGGGATTTGAACCACGGATCTCCTGGTTTCCGTCCAGTCGCTCTTAACCTTTGAGCTACCATGGCCAACGTGCCTTCCTGACATTAAATTCTCCATTTGACTCGTATATTTCCCCGGTAGACCACTAGGGGTTCTCGCATCCGAGATACACCGTTTGTGGTGACTTACTATTGTAAGTACTTAAGTCCCAGGCTTCATCATTTAACTCATATTAGTTTAGTTAATTAATGGAAATTAATTATTTCTCCACACTAGCCGTCTATAGGCTAAGATATTTGATGGATAGAGTCAACATGAAAAATTCAATGCCGTGGCCGGGATTTGAACCACGGATCTCCTGGTTATCGTCCAGTCGCTCTTAACCTTTGAGCTACCATGGCCAACGTGCCTTCCTGACATTAAATTCTCCAGTTGACTCGTATATTTCCCCAGTAATGTCAGGAAGGCACGTTGGCCATGGTAGCTCAAAGGTTAAGAGCGACTGGACGGAAACCAGGAGATCCGTGGTTCAAATCCCGGCCATGGCATTGAATTTTTCATGTTGACTCTATCCATCAAATATCTTAGCCTATAGACGGCTAGTGTGGAGAAATAATTAATTTCCATTAATTAACTAAACTTCTATTTTTTTTTCTTCGGTCACGTGTATTTTTCAAGTAGAGACTGATGCGCTTAGTAGTCTCTATTCAAAAGAATCCTTTGATGTGAATGTAACAAAATGCCCTTCCTTAGAAAGGCAAGTAGTGATGTATTCAGTAGAACGAAGTTATGATACGTAACTGAGGTCACGAACTAAAAGAGAGTTGGTCAGCTCAATGACAGAGCTACCAACATCAAACAGAATCAGGAGGTGATTTATTTTTACTGCTGCCAACACTTCTGAATACCACAACAGTTTCGAACTGTAGAGATAAAGTTAGAACTGATTGCGGCGAAAGCCGACCAATTTCCGCCCACTGAGCTACCAAGATAAAAACGTTTCTTACCCACAATACCAAGCGCAGCTGAAAAGTGAACCTTCTGAGTTGACGTCCTATAGTGCAAGGTCATAAAATTTATTAGTATTGTTATTGCTGTATATATTATCATTATCATCATCATTATTATTTCATGTTTAAATAAACGAGCTTCAGGGAACATTGCACGAATATTTCCAAGAAAACATTGTACTAGATGAGTTCAAGTTATAACACCTATTACTTTTTCAGGATAGGGACCAGACATGAACCTTTTAAACACATGTGGACTTTTTGTACAAGCGTGACAGAGATGGAAGCACTGTACAGTGCATAGAACTCTAGTGGCAGAGACGAGAGTTAGGACTGTTTTTGATACTTAAAATGGCGACGTATTCATTGCAAAAACAGCGTGCAATCATTCATTTTCTCCACTTTCGTGGTGTGACATCTATTGAAATTTATCGCTAGTTGAGCGAGGCATGTGGTGATGGTACCGTGGATATGTCTAATGTGCGTTCCTGGGTGTGGCAGTTCAAAGAAGGCGGAACATAGTGTGACAACAAACCAAGACAGTTGAGTGAGGCATGTGGTGATGGTACCATGGATGTGTCTAATGTGCGTTCCTGGGTGCCACAGTTCAAAGAAGGCGGAACATCGTGTGACAACAAACCAAGACAGTTAAGTGAGGTATGTGGTAATGTTACCATGGATGTGTCTAATGTACGTTCCTGGGTGCGACAGTTCAAAGAAGACAGAACATCGTGTGACAACAAACCAAGACAGTTAAGTGAGGAATGTGGTAATGTTACCATGGATGTGTCTAATGTACGTTCCTGGGTGCGACAGTTCAAAGAAGGCGGAACATCGTGTGACCACAAACCAAGACAGTTGAGTGAGGTATGTGGTGATGGTAGCATGGTTGTGTCTAATGAGCGTTCCTGGGTGCGACAGTTCAATGAAGGCAGAACATCGCGTGATAACAAACCAAGAAAGTCACGACCTCGCACCAGCTGGTCTGACGACATGATCCAACGAGTGGAGAACGTTGCTCTGGAGGACCGCCAATCAGATCTTCAGATCTTCATGCAGGATTGTGTGCACAGATCCCACGGAAACGCCAATTTTGCAGATGATGTCTGCAGCTGTCTTGGTTTGTTGTCCCACGATGTTCTGCCTTCATTGAACTGTCGAAAGCAGGAGTGCAAATTAGATACATCCATGGTACTATCACCACATGCCTCACTCAACTGGCGATTAATTCTAACAGGTGACACTAAAAAAATGGAGAAAACGAATGATTACACGCTGTTCTTGCAATCAAAACGTCGCCATTTTAGGTATCAAAAACAGTCCTAACTATGCACTATGCATAAGGAGTGTACGTGTAATTAAAAAGAAAAACAGAAGTTCCTATCTAGTCACAGTTCTGATAAAAAAGGAGGTATTATAGCTTGAACGCACCTCGTAGATACACAAAAATTTTAATGTTCTTTAGAGTTATCTGACACTCATTTTTAAAGATAAGGGATAAAGTCAGACAGACTTTTATCCATGTAACTCATTCGAACTGAAATGCGAAGGCGAAACTCTTGAATGTGAGGCTTCTCCTATAGAAATGGTGTTTTCGTTTCTCTTTATTATTATTGTTTTGCCTAACTTATTGCCCCACTTTAGTGGTTGTATCGGCAGATTTAGAACGTATTTCCTATACAGAATATAACAGCAGTTTAAGTCAAAACTGTGGGGAAAGCATTTCCTGCATATAGAGCATCAAAGTATGTCAAACAGGCATAGGCCTTAAATTGTTTATATCCTATGTAGAGTACCTTTTCTACCATTCTGCTAACATTGTGTAATGTATAATATGTAGCTGTTCTATGGAAATAACCCTACAACAGAACAGCGGCTTAATAGCTCAGTAGTAATCATTTACTTCTTAATCTGATTAAATTGAATGAAGATGCATTTCACCGTTGTTATTTTCCTACGCTTGTTACGTGTTCCATTTATTCCTCGCTTTTAACTAAATGGTCATATTGGCGGCCGTTCTCCTTTGGAACATATCGAAGGTGTTAACTCGTATTCGTTGGGTTTAATCATTGGATAAAGCATACATTAACACTCTCATTCATATTTCCAGACTCTGCAGAAGATGGGGAATTACCTTGGTCGGAGAAAAGTCCCCACCCGCATCGCCATGAATCGAACCCCGGATCCTAGCACGGCAGGCAGGTGCTCCCCTGACTGAGCTACGGGGCCAGCCTTTGCTACACTTGTTAGACACCAGTAATTAAATCATGCACGAAAGAGCTGCTCCTTATTTTAGGCATGCCATCCGTCGATTTCTGGTTAAGAGGTTTTCTAATAGATGGATAGGAAGAGGTGGACCAATTCCGTGGACTCCACCCTAGCCTGACTTAAACCCACTAGCAATTTATTTGTGGGTATATTTAAAATTTCTTGTTTATGTAACTCCAGTTCCAGATGTGGGAGCTCTTCATGTTGGTGCTCCGAAAGGCTGCCAGAGAATATGAAATTTCTCCAGGCCTAATTCAGCGCATTAGGGAGTCCTTGCCTCCACGGATTGGCAGAGGCATTGCAGCAAGTGTAGCACATTTTGATCATGTGACACTTCTTCATACTTGATCCATCTTATACAACCCTATCCCCTCAAAAGATCCTTCTCTGTCTCCCATGACGGCATATTATCCTCACCTCTTCCTATTAAATCTGGAGTTCCTCAAGATAGTGTCTTGGGACCCACTCTCTTCCTTCTCTATATCAACCTTACCTTCTTTGCTCTGCTGCTCACTGTAACTTTTTGCAGACGACACAGCTGTAACCTCCACGTCAACTAGACATTAAATGGCTGCACGTAGAATCGAACAATACACCAACCTCCTTACCACATGGTTCAAGCGATGGTGCTTGAGCATCCACCCCCAGAAGAGCCAAGCCATCACTTTCTCCAGAAGGCAGCTAGAGGACCTAACACCTGTTCATCTAGCCGGAGAGAAAGTACATTGGCAATCATATGTGCGATATCTAGGCGTTTTCCATGATGTAAACCTGACGTGGAAGGACTACATAACCTACACCGCCAATAAGGTCAGCAAACGTATGGGTATGTTATACCCATTGTATAATCGACGCTCAGTGATGACTATATCAAATAAATTGCTCCTTTATAAACAAGTGCTCCGACCAGCCATCACTTATGCCTGTGCCATTTGGGGTATATCAGTTAAAACTCATCTACACCGCCTTGGAGACCTACAGTCTCAATTCCTCCGTATTGCTACGGATTTCCAATGGTACATCCCTAACGCTGTAATCCGTCGTGACCTACACATTCCTACTCTAACAGACTACATCCACACCCTTTCACTCCAATTCTGTCAAACCCTCTTCCAGAACTTCAACTCCCTTATACGCGGTCTAGGTGAGTACGACATCGACCCCGGCGAAACATAAAAAAGACCAAGACTTGTAGGTACATGAAAACACTGCAGTATCAGTACACAACTTATAAATACAAGGGCTGTTCAATAAAGAACGATCACAATTTTTTGACAAGGTACCTTTACTCTCCTCATAATTTTGATGGTCTTTCTCAAAATATGCTCCCATGAATGCGATACAATTGTCACAGCGTTTCTGCCAGTCTGCAAACACATGCTGGAAACCATTTTTGAGAGATCCCTCAAAATCGCCTCCGCAGCCTTCACCACTGCTTCTGAGGATGGATAATGCCTCCCACAAAGGTGTTTCTTTAAGTAGGGAATACAAAAGGGTCACATGAGACTAAATTTCGACTATAGGGAGGGTAAGGGATGCACTTCACGTTGATTTTTGCAATATATCCAGCAACAACATGGCAATATGAGGCCGCGAACTATTGTGGTGCAGAATCCAGCCTGCTCCATAGAAATGTGGTCTTTTGCGCATGCAATGTTTTCAGGACATCCCTGTAGTATTGTCCAGTTAGTGATTTGTGTGCAGGTACAACATGCTGATAAACCATTGCATGAATATTAAAGAATGAGATGACCATAACTTACCCTGCAGGATCAACCACTTTTGCATTTTTGGGGGTTGGTGATGAAGGAGATTTCCACACTGAGCTTTGCTGTTTGCTCTCAGGATCAAAATGATGTAGCCAAGTTTCTTCAGCAGTTATTATAGAAAGAAACTTCGGATCTTCCCTTAACATCAACTTTAACTGCATGTTACCTCCATTGCAGCGGTAGGCGATACTGAACGCATCTGAACTTGCCTGATTCTCACAGGCGAGAACCAGAAGTACCAACAATGAAACTATAAGGCGTGTTTGCTTCACATTAAGCTAACAGAACATAATAAGATTGAATTTTAGTGCGAAAAATTATGACCGTAACAATATGTATTGATGAGCTCTCGTATATATAAAGGAAAAAAACACCAAAACAAACCTCCGCCGTCATTTGCCCTAACTTATAATATATTCTACTGCCAGTAGAGGACTCAGGCCTGATCTAGATGGAGACTTTCCAGACTTTCAAGTGTTCCATTTCAGGTGTCTGATCATGTGCTGTGATTTCTTGTTTTCCAATGGTTCTGTCATTGTGTTGGTGTATATTGTATGGTGCTCCTCTACTAGGAAAAAGAAATTCTGGACCTATGTTCAATAACAATCAGTTCAGGAAATGTTTGCTTAAGTTTTGACAGGCAATATTGCTACACGCTGTAGATAATTGTGTTAACTTGTGAAAAGTATAATTTTAAGGGTCTTTTACATTAAATACACCGACACATTCGCACTATAATTCAGACATACAGACTCTGGCTGGGATTACATTACCCGCCCCAGTTGGAATCAAACCAAAACCTTTTGCATAGCAGACAGAAGCTCCACCACTGGGCTGTGAAACCAGGAACTGTATGCTGTAGTTAGCAGTGAAAGTGTAAAACTATGAACTCAAAGCACACTTCCAGCATTCTGATACACTGTTAATTGGTTTTAGTCATTATAAATTAATTACTCTTTTCCCCATATCCGAATTTGAAACAGAAGCTAAAAAAGAGGCAAAAGAACAGTGCGCGACAGAGACCGTGGAACAAAACCAATTGCGCGTTATTGCATTAAACTCAAAGCCGTATCACATTCATGCAAATGTATTCTCTGAGAGAATATTTATTTGTTGCACGTCTGGGGGAGTCGTAAATTACGCAAACCCAATTTTTCGCAGTGGTAGAACCGGTCTTTGTTCATTGCGTGTCGAAGATTACATTCATTTACAACATAAAACAATCACGCATTCACAAATAAAATATTACACACGCGCGAAGTTATAAAATATTACAGATCTGCTTGACCAAGCTAAAAATATTACTTTATCCGAGGTATATGTTTCACAATAATAGTTACAACAGGAAAGTCCGTGTACATATATGCAAGGGAGGAATTAAATTTCACCCAAAAATTTGATACCAGATCTGAACAAGTAGTGAAATAATTGACCGGATACTAAACTTTGTGTTCAACTTCTTCTAAGAATGGGACAAAAGGATTTCCCAGAACATCTCACCTTTTCAAGCTATACTTAAGAAAATTTAGATTTTTTCAAACGGACTAATATTTTGGTTAAAATAAGATCATTATCAGAATTCTCCTGTTTCGGCCACATATTTCTTCCCCTCTTTTTGTTGCTTATCCTATTGTTCTACAACTGAAATAATAAGCCTGAGATGTCCCATTAAGTAAGAGCAAGGGCCTTCTACTGGAGGGGAGCTCTTCCCCAGGGGCCTACTGCGGTAGGTACGGGAATTGGCGATCCCGGGATCCCAAGCCTACTCTTTCGATTGGGTGCCTCTGAGTGGTGAGAGAGCTAATGACAAATGCCCAAACGAGGTCCACATCTGTGTTTGACCCTAATCTAAGTTAAAAAAAGACTACATTGAACTAAATTCAGAGTAAAGCCAAAACAAAGCCAGAGAGAAGCCTGAGTGGAGCCAGAGCAAAGAGAGAGCGAAGCCAGAGCGGAGCCGGAGCCAAGCCAGAACCAAGCCAAAGTTAAGGTACAGAACGAAGTTAGTGTGAGGCCGGAGCGGGACAAGAGCGGGACCAGAACCTAGCAAGAGCCAAGCCAGAACGAAGACAGATCCAAGCAAGAGTATAGTTATGGAATGTTAGAGTGAAGCCAGAGCGAAGCCAGAGCGAGACCAGAGCCAAGCCAGTGCGGGACTGTAGCGGGAATCGGAGCCTAGCCAGAGCAAAGCCAGAGTGGAGCCAGAGCGTAGCCAGAGCGGAACTTGAGCAGAGCCAGAGCCAAGCCAGTGCGGGACTGTAGCGGGAATCGGAGCCTAGCAAGAGCAAAGCCAGAGTGGAGCCAGAGCGTAGCCAGAGCGGAACTTGAGCGGAGCCAGAGCCAAGCCAGTGCGGGACTGTAGCGGGAATCGGAGCCTAGCCAGAGCAAAGCCAGAGTGGAGCCAGAGCGTAGCCGGAGCGGAACTTGAGCGGAGCCAGAGCCAAGCCAGTGCGGGACTGTAGCGGGAATCGGAGCCTAGCCAGAGCAAAGCCAGAGTGGAGCCAGAGCGTAGCCGGAGCGGAACTTGAGCAGAGCCAGAGCCAAGCCAGTGCGGGACTGTAGCGGGAATCGGAGCCTAGCCAGAGCAAAGCCAGAGTGGAGCCAGAGCGTAGCCAGAGCGGAACTTGAGCAGAGTCAGAGCCAAGCCAGTGCGGGACTGTAGCGGGAATCGGAGCCTAGCAAGAGCAAAGCCAGAGTGGAGCCAGAGCGTAGCCGGAGCGGAACTTGAGCAGAGTCAGAGCCAAGCCAGTGCGGGACTGTAGCGGGAATCGGAGCCTAGCCAGAGCAAAGCCAGAGTGGAGCAAGAGCGTAGCCAGAGCGGAACTTGAGCAGAGTCAGAGCCAAGCCAGTGCGGGACTGTAGCGGGAATCGGAGCCTAGCCAGAGCAAAGCCAGAGTGGAGCCAGAGCGTAGCCGGAGCGGAACTTGAGCAGAGTCAGAGCCAAGCCAGTGCGGGACTGTAGCGGGAATCGGAGCCTAGCCAGAGCAAAGCCAGAGTGGAGCCAGAGCGTAGCCAGAGCGGAACTTGAGCAGAGCCAGAGCCAAGCCAGTGCGGGACTGTAGCGGGAATCGGAGCCTAGCCAGAGCAAAGCCAGAGTGGAGCCAGAGCGTAGCCGGAGCGGAACTTGAGCAGAGCCAGAGCCAAGCCAGTGCGGGACTGTAGCGGGAATCGGAGCCTAGCCAGAGCCAAGCCAGAGTGGAGCCAGGGCCAAGCCAGAACCAAGCCAAAGTTAAGGTACAAAACGAAGTGAGTGTGAGGCCGGAGCGGGACAGGAGCGGGGCCAGAACCTAGCAAGAGCCACGCCAGAACGAAGACAGATACAAGCAAGAGTATAGTTAAGGAATGTTAGAGTGAAGCCAGAGCGAAGCCAGAGCGAGACCAGAGCCAAGCCAGTGCGGGACTGTAGCGGGTACCGGAGCCTAGCGAGAGCATAGCCAGAGTGGAGCGAGAGCGTAGCCCTAGCGGAACTTGAGTGGAGCCACAGCCTAGCCAGAGCGGGACCAGAGTGGTGACCGGAGCCAAGCCAGAGCGAAGGCAGAGCGAAACCAGTGTTAAGGTAGAGAACGAAGTTAGTATGAGGCCAGGGAAAAGTCAGAGCGCTGCCAGAGCAGGACCGGAGGCGGGCTGGAACCTAGCCAGAGCCAAGCTAGAGCGAAGCCAGAGCCAATTCAGGTGTAGGTTTAAAATGAAGGTAGAGTGTGGCCAGAGCGAAGCCAGAGCGGGACCGAAGGTGGGCCGGAGCCTAGCCAGAAATGAAATGTGTAGTGTTTAACGCCCGCTTTTACTACATACGGCACCACAGGCAATGACACTGACGATACATGGGATAAAGATGGAGCACCGGTGGAGTGAGATGGCGGGCGAAACCGGAGTTCCCGGAGAAAACCCGTCCCAGCACCGTGTTGTCCACCTAGCCAGAGCGAAGACAGAGCGAAGCCAGTGTTAAAGGTACAGAATGAAGTGTGAGGCCAGATCGAAGCCTGAGTGAAGCCTGAGCGAAGCCAGAGCGGGACCGGAGGCAGGCCGGAACCTAGCCAGAGCAAAGCCAGAGCCAAGCAAGGGCAAAGTTAGAGGGATTTTAGAGTGAAGTTGAGTGAGGTTAGGGTGAAGCGGGAGAGAAGCCATAGCAGAACCAGAGTGGAGCCAGAGCAGAGCTAGAGCAGAGAAAGAGTAAAGTCAGAATGAAGCCAAAGCAAAACCAAAGCGGAACTGGTGGAAAACCAGAGCAAAGCTACTGCAAAGCCAAAGCAAGTCCAAAGTGGAGCTAGAGCAAAGCGAAGGCAAAGGAAAGTTAAAGATCAGTTAAGTGAAAGGAAGAATAGTAGAGTGAAATACAGTTTTTGAAAGGGCGCTAATGATCATTGAGTTGAGCGCCCGTAAATTCCAATCATCGTCATCATCATCATCATCATCATCAGAGGGGAGCTCATCAAATGTTCCTCACGCGCTCAGCTCCGCCGCGTTATGTGACATGTCCAGAATTGTGATCCCAAGAATCACCATTTCTCTATTGGAAACATTCACTGCACTACAACAATTGTCACTGCACTTGGACTGTTCCTGTCTGGATTCCTTGGTTGCGCCACATACTCTAGGTTTTGGCATTGGTGGACAACTGGCTACCTGCTATTGCCTTGAAGAAGTGGGCCCATCTGCACCTTGGCCTGCCTCTGTGTATTCTATGTATGGGTCCCACATCGTGATGTGCTGCGTTTCTCTGTCAACGTGAAGTCTGCCCAGATGACAGTCCCAGGTTCTTTTAATCCTGTTAACTGATTGGTAATGTCCATTGATGCTGACCTCACTGGCAACTTCTGACACAGGTTGCTCACAAAGTAATGACAAGAAAAACGTGAAACTCGTGTCACTTCTCGACGTAATATCTTTCCAGCCGTACGGATTTTTCATAACGTAAATGCCATGATTCCATGGCCACTGCGAATGCTTCTTTAAGAGTGTGTTTGGAGCACTGGAAAATCCCTGAGGCAATAGCGGCACGATTAGTGAATCTGCAACCACGGAGAGTGTCTTTCACCGTGGGAAACAGCCAAAGTCGCTAGCAGCCACCTCAGGTGAGTAAGAAGCATGTGCCATCACTTCAAAGTTGTTGTCACGAAGTAACTCCTGCGTTGCGTTCGCCCAATTCGCTGGTGCGTTGTCTTGCTGAAAGAACACACGTCCAACCCTTCCCACCCGTTTTTGACGCAATGCTTAGAGGATTTTACTCTTCAAAACATTTTGGTGGGATGCACCTGTCACATTAGTGCCCTCTGGAATACAATGAGTAAGGATTACACCATTGCTGTCCCAGAAGATGGCCACCAACATTTTGTCAGCACTGGTGCTCACCAGCAATATGTTTGGTGGCGGTGAGTCTGTGTGCTTCCATTGAGATGACTGGTGTGACGCTTCAGGGTTGAAAAAGGGCATCTACGTCTCATCCACGGTCACAGTCGATTGAAAAGGGTTCCATTTATGCCGCCATCACGCGTCAGGACCACCTGATGCAGCATTCTGATCATCCGTCATTATTCGTGGCACCCACCTGGAAGAAACTTTTCGCATTTTCAGATCTTCATGCAGGATTGTGTGCACAGATCCTCGGAAATCCCAATGCGATGTGTACAACGGTCAATTGGCGTTCCTCGAAAACAATGCTCTCCACTCGCTGGATCATGTCTCCGATCGGCTGGTGCGAGGCCGTGACTGTCTTGGTTTGTTGTCACACGATGTTCTGCATTCATTGAACTGTCGCACCCAGGAACGCACATTAGACCCATACATGGTACCATCACCACATGCCTCATTCAACTGACGTAGAACTTCAATAGGTGTCACACCACGAAAATAGAGAAAACGAATGATTATATGCTGTTCTTGCAATGATAACCTCGCCATTTTAAGTATCAAAAACAGTCCTAAGTCTCGTCGCTACCACTAGATTTCTATGCCCGTACAGTGCTGCCATCTGTGTAACTCATTCACTAAGGTTGCAGGTGTATTTTTTTTAAAAAAAAACAGAAGTCCCTTATCTTGTCCCAGTCCTGAAAAAAAAAATAGTTGTTATAACTTGAACGCACCCACCTCAGTGGCGTAGCTGGTAGCGTGCCTGCCTCACGTTGAAGAGGTCCCGAGCTCGAATCTCAGTATGACTGAATTACCTGCATAAGTTTTTCCCGGGGTTTTCCATTATCCTAAATAATGAGTATCTGGGAACTCTATGGACCCTGGGCTCATTTGAGCATTATGACTTAAGATTGGAGGACGTAAATTACACAAAAAAACTTGAAAGCACCTCGTACCTTTTTTTAGCCATTAGATAAAAATAAACAGCCATTTGTCACTTTAGAAAGGTATAGAGATATGAAAATTAAAGCCTAACAAAGAATAACAAGGAAATACTCGTAGCAAAACGTTAATTGATGGAATTTAGTCATTTCTTCACACTAGCAGTATATAGGCTGATAAATAGAGTCAATATGAAAAATGCAATGCCATGGCGGGATTTGAACCATAGATCTCCTGGTTTCCGTCCAGGCGATCTAACCCATTGAGCTACCATGGCCAACATGCCGTCCTGACATTAAATTCTCCATTTCACTCGTATATTTCCCCGGTAAACCACTAGGGTTCTCGCATCCGAGAGCTGTGGTTCAAATCCCGGCAATAGCATTGAATTTTTCATGTTGACTCTATCTAGCAAAACGTTATTTGCCATTACCTTTTGCTTTAACGAGAAGAAACCTTTTTAGGAAATATGATTTTGTCAACCTTTTAAGGTTTGCCAATAATAATCTTAAAAGGAATTTAGAATAGACAGCCTTTAATAGGTTATCCCTATGATATTGAAGATATGCATTTAATTTATAATGAAAATATCTTCCAAGTCACATGGGATAAGTCACAGAATAAGTTTGTTAAAAAAAACTATCTTTCTTTCGATTCAAGAGTGCCATGCATTTCCAATGAAATCTAGATGTAGAATGTTTGGGTTGTTTGTCGCGAATACGTGTTAGACACAAGTAAAGGTCCAGGGAAAGAATGAACTAAATGTTTCACATGCAGGAGTTATCTTCGTTAAGGATACTCGTGTCATATGCAATACATCCTTATGAATAGTTTAAAATTGCACTAAAACTTTAAGTGATCACATATATGGTAAAATTACGTCATTTAACTTACCTATCGATACCTTCTACCTTGGTTACACGTTAGCAAAGGCAGTCAAATTATAAAACCCACTACGTAAGCCCAAGAGGCACAGCTATTACCAAATAGAGTTATGTCAGTCGTTGAATCCCACTGGCAGCGGGTTAAATGCACAATCAGTAAGCCCTAGATTTATATGCAGGCTGCATGTCCTCTATCCTTCCGGAATTTACGGAATGTCTTTGCAAATCATAGCGTTCCAGTTGATTTAATAGTGCTTTGACAGCGCATACAAATGTGCATTTTCGAGAAAATTTATTCTTCAGGCATATTTTGTCATTTTATTCCCTTTTACTAGTCACACACGACTCAAATTTATAGAGATTTGTGCTAGAAGTTCACAGTACATGCATGCTTGCAAAGTAAATTGCATACAACTTGTAACCGCAGTATCAGGCATAGATTAGAAGGCGGCGAAATAATCGATGTTAAATAACTAAAAGAGAAGATAAATTAACAGAAATGCTTTGCTAAACTAATATAAAAATCTTGTTATAGTAATATGAAATTAGAATGATTAAAATAGCAGCTGTCTTAAAGAATAAGATCGGAAGAATATAATTTAATATAACATATATACTAGCATCCGGGCAAGAAAGAGAAAATATTCTTGTACAAATCTGTACACGTCGCAGAGACAGGAAAGAAGGACTGTTACCTTCTTTGTGTTAGTAAAAGTTCAATGTCTGAACACTATTTTATTCTTTCAGCTAGGAATGTTTTGGGACAAAAGACTGTCAAAATGTAGTTGACCATGAACGCTAAAGAGAGTTACTTCGCTAATTTGGTAACGATGTATACCGTCACAAACAACTCAGGGTAGGCGTTCCCCAACTCAGGGTGGGCGGAACCAATGCCAAAATTCGGAATAAATTGAGAAACCAATAATAATGTAACATTTGAGAAGGGTGACCTAGTTTGGTCATGTGATAAGGTTAGAGAGGGGATTAGAATAAGGTTTGAACTGAATGGTGAGATAAGAAAAACCTTACTTACAAGTTGATAAAGTCTGTTTACTAAACGCGTGTGCACGTCGGCTTCTGCCTTTGAGGAACCCTTATAATGGTTTTACAACCCCCGAACCTCCTTCTCCCAGACCTTTCTGCAAGTTTGCCACCTTTCTTGATATGTCATGGGTAACGTACCAGGTTTCGTTTAAATAAATTATCTTATGTCCATTACTGCAAAACTTCCTTAGTTTTGACATATATACCGCCAAGCTACAAGTCTACTGGATTCCATATTAACCCTTATCTTATTCAAAGTGCAGTATTTGAAACCCAGCTCCTTTAGGAGACCGCACAAAGTGCAGTGCCCATAAGGAAAATCACAAATTTCTTGCAAATGTGCAATCAATTCGTCTAAGGTGGGCGCCCTCCTTTTTGCATAGAATCTATAAATTTCTCGACGAATTAAATCGCACGTGAAATTATCTACTTTAGAGAAACGTTTCCTTTTGTTTTCACACTTGATCGGTGTCTTTGGTATTCCTTTCGTCACAATATTTCTTACTGTATTTCTGTTAATACCCAGAATTTATCATCAGGTTCATTGCATGACCCCTTACCAAGATTATTTCTCAGCACATATTTATATGTGCTCAAAACAAGCGCTTGAATTTGCTTAGAAACAGTTCCCGTTATAACTATGTTATTTTTTAGGCTTTTCCAGTAATATAACTCGGCCCAGTTATTCACACTATTGTCTTCACTTTGATTATTTTCACGTGACTGAAAGTTATATCTACTTCATTTGCATTTACCACTGCATTTCCCTCCTACGGTCTCCACATTGTGACACACAACGAATTTCTGCACGTAATGAAGCAGATCAACTAGAAGTTGGAACTTTGGCAACTGAGACTCCACGTGGACTAGACATGCGTCTGTCACTTCGAGAAAATCAGGGTTGCTATTGGTCCTCAACGACAGTGTTCCATTTCTGAAGTGTGGAGATAGATTTATTACGGTCATTAGTGGGCGGGAGGGTCAGGTTCCTGTGCCTCGGAACTGCACATGCGTTAAGTAAACAGACTTTACTAGGAGAGGAAGAACGTGTTCATGTGCATTAAGAAGAAAAGCGAAGATTTCGAAGTCTGAAAGGTGGTCACCGATCCAAGTCAATAAACAAACATAGATTAAAGAAATAAATCAAATAATTCTACAACAAACCAAGTATTATTAATACGACTGAGTAGCCAACAAAAACCACAATAATCCATTCACTACAACCATTCACCTGAGGACAAGAGAACTCATAGCTCCAATTAAGCTCCAATTAGGACCCAACTAATTTAACGATGGTATGCGGGTTTGCCGCAAGCGGTTCAATAAAAGTGACTTATTAATGTGGAAATGATATAGATTGTAAATAAATAGATTTGATGTTATTAATTAAAATGTTATTACAAGAGGCGTGTCCGTAAAATGAGGTCTCGAAATATATCTAATATAGACAGCGTGTTTATTGTCAATGAATGCTACATTGATGTAAAGGCGGAACTTTCAGCTATTTTTCAACGTGATCACCTTGCACTTTTGCATGCGCTGTGGCGGTTTTTGTATACCCTTGTCATAGCACTCACCCACCAAGTTGCGTAGGTAGCGCTCAACCTCGATTTTCAAATCATCGTCGGTCTGGAAATATGTTCCACCCAGGTGTGACTTCAACTCAGGAAACAGATGATAATCACTAGGTGCTAAGTCTGGACTGTAGGGGGATGCGTGAGGATGTCCCATCCGAACTAGGCCAGGAGATCAACACTTCAACACGTTTCCGTTTATGGTCTTCGGTGAGCATTTTGGAGACCCACCTCGCACACACCTTGCGATAATGCAAATGTTTGGTCAAAATCTTGTCAATCTTAGTCATACTGACTTCAGGGATAACTTCGCACCGCTCGTGAACTGTCACACGCCGATCTTTGGGCATTTCTTGCTCCACTTTAGCTATTGTTTCGGCTGAAACCGAAGGCGGACCAGAACGCTGTTCGTCATGGACGTCTGTACGTCCGTCTTTGAACCCTGTCACCCACTTTCGCACGGTTTTGACGTCCATACAGTGTGGCCCATAGACTTCTCATAACTGACGATGAATTTCAGTGGGAATAGTACCCTTGGCGCTCAAAAAACGGATCACTGCACGCAACTCGCCCTTGGTGGCAGAAGTGATAGGAAGCGGCATCACAAATGGCTGCCCAGCCAAGATTAATGGTTCCAACGGGTTCTTTGTGGTGAAGGTTTCAAAGGGTGAAATAAAGCTAGATGCCAGTGTTGCCGGATCTTGCGTAATAGCGTTTCTCCCGGCTCCAGCGCATTGGAGACCTTATTTTACGGACACGACTCGTATTATTACTGCAAAAGCTGATCAACAAAGACTGAGCCTCAACTTTTTCTACAATTCCTTTGACTTTTTCTTGCCTGTGTCACAGACGTTTGAAAAGAGCCGGATGTTAGGTGTAATAATGTGGTATCCTTAGATTGATAAACATGCTCTCGTTTGGAAATCCTGCTTGTTTACAAACCAGAAATGACTGGAATGATTTGGAAGCATGCAGTTCTGTTACAGTACCATATCACATGGCAAGATTCACTAAATTAAGAAAGGACATTGCAAGGACTACAATTACATCGAGCTCGGTGAATACCTCAACATCACAGCCTGTGGCCTTATGTCACAAATAAAGTCGTCCAGTGTTTTCTTAAATCGAACATTTCCAACATTAAGTTAAGTCCCCTTAATCCTTCTGTTACAATTATTTTATGGACAACTTCTGGAAGGTTCAGTGCCACAATTGTGAAACAATGTTCAGAAAACATATGTTTCTTTTAAGAATCTGTCTAAGACTACTCTGCATCATACGTTCGTGGACTGCCAGAGACCTTGCATTAAAGTAGGAGGGGTTTACTTTGAAATTTAGCCTGTAAACATTAAAATGGAACAACATATATGTGTAAAAGTGTTAGTCTTTGTTGACGAGCGCTATAGAACACAAATTTAGCGTCATACTCGTAGTGCTTTGGTGGCGTCCCCAACTTATGTGCAAGGGAACATGAGGTCGCTACTAGCATGGCAATTTTTCCTGATGGGATGTACACCGATTCTTGAGGTATTTTAAGTGATTAGGAATCTGACTAAACAGTACCTGCATAGAATAACGAGAACGCCACCAAAATTTTAATGTTTATTCTAAATATACATCCCAACGAATCTACGAGGGCTATTCAATAAAGAATGATCGTAAGTTTTCGCACAATAATTTAACCTTAGTATATTTTGTTAGCTTAATGTGAAACAAACACGCCGTAGTAGTTTCCTTGTTGGTACTCCTGGCTCCTGCCTGAGAGAACCAGGCAAGTTTAGATATGTTCAGTATCGCTTACCGCTGCAATGGAACAATATGCGGCTCTGAAATTCTGCTTTAGTCTCAACAAATCTTCAGTTGAGGCCTATACAATGTTACAGAATGCCTACGTAGAGTCTGTTCTTCCCTACAGCACAGCTCGCAGGTGGTTTGAAATGTTTAAAGAGGGGAGACAATCAATTTCAAAGGGAGGTGCAACCGGTGCCTCAGTTAGTGCTCTTACAGAACAAAACATCAACACTGCTGCTGTCATTGTGAGAGAGGATCGACGAAATAACTTAAGGTCACTTTCTGAAATACTGAACATTTCATTGGGTGTCATCCACCCGTTGGTGACAGAAACATTACACATGAGACGTGTTTGTGCTCCATGGCTTCCAAGACTGTTGATTCCTGAATAAAAGGACATTCGCATACAGGTCTGCATGCAGTTAAAGTTGATGTTAGAAGAAGGTCCGGAGATTCTTTCAAACGTAATCATCACTGATCAAACTTGGCTACATCATTTTGATCCTGAGAGCAAACAGCAAACTCAGTGTGGAAATCTGCTTCATCACCATCCCCCTAAAAGCAAAAGTGGTTGCTTCTGCTGGTAAAGTTATGGTCATCTCATTCCTTGTTTTTCATGGAATGGTTTATCAGCATATTGTACCAGCACACACATAAGTAACTGGACAATACTACAGGGATGTCCTAAAAACATTGCAAGTCCATATCAGGCGCAAAAGACCACATTTCCGTGAAGCAGCCTGGATGCTGCACTACGATAATGTGCAGCCGCATATTGCCAATGTTGTTGCTGAATATCTTGCAAAAGTCAACGTAGTGAATCAATCACCATCCCTATAGTCCAGATTTAGCCTCATGTGACCTTTTTCTATTCCCTAACTTGAAGAAACGCCTGCGTGGGAGGCATTATGCATCATCAGAGGCAGTGGTGAAGGCTGCGGATGCGATTTTGAAGGATCTCTCAAAAATAGTTTCCAGCATGTCTTTGAAGACTGGCAAAAACTCTGGGACATGTGCATCGCATTCAGGGGAGACTTTTGAGAAGATCCACCAAAATTATGAGGATGAGTAAAGGTACGTTGTCAAAAAACATTGTGATCGTTCTTTATTGAACAGCCCTCGTAATTGAAAGTTCGATATTGTTCACTCTCAAACTCTCTACCCATTATTTTATATATTTGAATAATAAACTATTGTATAGTAAAGTCAACTTGAAAAATTCAATGCTACGGCCGGGATTTGAATCACAACTCCTGGTTTCTGTCTAGCTGCTCTTGCCCTTTAAGGAAGCTGTAAATTTAAATTGATTAATTACAGTACTGTAGCAAAATGCACATTCTACTCACCCTTTCCAAGAGAAGGTGTCAAATGGTGATTGGAAACGTACCTGTAAACAAAGAAAAGCTACAGTCATTATCAGATAATTATTTAAGTTTTATCTTTGTAGAACTTCTTTGTAAAACTTAGGAAATACACTCCTTTTAAGCAAAATACACTAATCAATTTAAATCTTATGCTAAAATGTTGGGTGAGTTTCTTATCTTTTATATTACTTTTATCTATCCATTTTGCTCATTTGTTACTTTACAGATGTTTATTTATTTTATGTTTAATTAAGAAAAGCATCCATAGGGACTATTGTGCACTTTGTGACATTAAAATGCGTTAGGGATTTAAAAAAGCATGAAGAAGCGGATTGCAGAACGGAGGGAGTTTTAATAACCTGGAAGAAGCTGGAAAATGTTATTCAGGAGGAACACAAATAAGACGATAATTGTCATAACTTGTAAATGGAACTATAAGGTTAAGTGTCGAGTTTTCTCATGGGAGATAAGACACTCCAGACAGCTTAACACAACTGGTATAAGGAACTGTTATGGTTATTGCCCCAATGATTTCTAGCCAGTATCTTACACACTTGCAGGGCACTGTGTAAGAATTATCAGGTGATGGGACGTTTGGAAAGTCGCTCTCTGATTGACCAATTTATTACGTTTTATGTGAGAGTGTATAAGGGCCCGTCAACAGCTACGCCATTTGGGACCTTTGACGTAGATATACAGGTTTGTCTTATAAATATATAAAAAATTATTCTACCTATATCTGCAGTGAGTTAATCATGTGTACACCAATTAGTGGTTTCTCCAATCTACACCCATCTCCTGGAAGTTGACATCCACAAGGCTATTCAGACATACCATCGAAACCGTTTGTACCAACCTAATCGTCTTGAAATGATGTGATTTCAGGTTCCCTTTGATCCAAGGAAACCAAACAAAGCCGGGAGGAACCATATCTGGACTGCAGGGTGATTGGGGCAACCACTTTGTGTTTGGCCAGTGCTTCTGTTACAATTAAGATATATCTCTGGGGGCATTATCATAATGGACAATCCAAGGATTAATAATCCTATATGTTACCAATAGTTGCATAATCTATTATTATAGTTCAATATTTCTCACATGTTGCTACGTATGTGCCCGCCTTGGTAGCGTGGTGGTAGCATGTCTGCCTCACCTTCAAGAGGTCCCGAGTTCGAATCTCGGTCAGGGTGAGTTACCTGGGTAAGGTTTTGCCCGGTAACTCTTAGCTCCATGGATCCCTGACTCATTTGAGCATCATTTTATCCTTTCCATTCTTCGTCCGATATGACTTAACGTTGGAGGACGTAAATTACAAAAACAACAAAAAATGTTGCTACGTTTTGATCTCTTCAAGTGTCCTAGATACTTTGACCCACTTTTTAGCATTATGTCACACAAAAGTACGCGTTCTGGACATAGATTCGTACTAGTGAGCTTCATAAATTATGTCAGATGCCTATATAGCAGATTGGTTTAGTTTAACAAAATAAGCTTTTGCTCGACGCCATTCGGTATCTTAAAATGTACTGAGAACATAAAACACATTTTCACGCTTCGCACTCTCGTTACTTAATGGACACGTTGGCATTACTGGAGTTGAGTAATAAGGAGGGGAATAATAATAATAATAGAGGGAATACTGAAATTGTGGTATAAATGTATAAAAGGGCAGAAAGGGGAATTATTGAATCTATGCATGAAGCGACAGAAAAGCATTACAATCACAAACAGTTGATGGTCGAAATAGGAAATAACTGTATCGAAGATGGGCATGGGAGATTTATGGAGAACAGAGGAGTCAAATTATAGCGGTTTTTGGAGGGAAGTGAGAACCAGAGTACAAGACATAGATAGACAGGAGATATGGGAAATTATAAAAGAAAAGAAATCTTTGAAACTTTATAAACAAAGAGGGAATAGGGTAGGGAAAAATATATAGATCAATGTGACAAAAATGGAAGAGAAGGCATAGCATGGATGAGAGTAGAAATAATATACCTAAGAGGATTGAGAAGTAATGAGGTAGGAATATGTGAACTTTGTGGAGATGAAGAGAGCACTGTTCATTACCTGGTAGAATGTACGGAGTTAACATATTGCAGAAGAAAGTCAATTGGAGAATTGTGTCAAAGAAACGTAACTAATTAACTTGATTATCAAGTTGTGTAGATCTTAGTTAATTTATGGAATTTAATCATTTCTCCACACTAGCCGTACATAGGTAAGATTTTTTATGGATAGGGTCAACATGAAAAATTCAATGCCTTGGCCGGGATTTGAACCACGGTCTCCTGGTTTCCGTCCAGGCGCTCTTAACCTTTGAGCTACCATGGTCAACGTGCCTTCCTGACATTAAATTCTCCATTTGACTCATATATTTCCCCGGTAGACCACTAGGGGCTCTCGCATCCGAAATAAACCGTTCGTGGCGACTTACTATCGTAAGTACTTGAGTCCCAGGCTTGATCATTTAACTTTTATTGTTTTAGTTAATTGATGGAAATTAATCATTTCTCCACATTAGCAATTTATAGGCTAAGATTTTTGATGGATAGAGTCAACATGAAAAATTCAATGCCATGGTCGGGATTTGAACCACGGATCTCCTGGTTTCCGTCCAGTTGCTCTTGTATAGATCTGTGCTTCTTAAGTCGACGGATTACCATTTTAAGGCCAGCTTCCAAGAGGAGCTAAACTGAAATCCAGCATCACGATTAAGTTTGCTCCTATAGGTGGAAATTGCCAAAGCATGCTTGACTCTTATAGTGATGCTGCATTTCACTTAAGTCCCTCTTGGAAACTGGCCTTAAAATGGAAATCCGTCTACGTAAGAAGCACAGATATATACAGCTTGATAAAGTTAAGTAGTTAGGTTTCTCTGACCTACTTAATGTTCTAATCGTCTTTTTACCGAGCTTGCTTCCAGAGAACAACTTGAGAACATTTCACACTTACGTAAACATGATTTGGAAGTTAATTGACGGAAATTATTCATTTCTTAAAAATATTTGAATACAGGTTATTATATACAGCTCTATGCAGTCAATTAATTTTCTGTACTCACGCCATATCCTCGCCTGGCATTTAAATTACTGCAGTCTTTTGTTTAGTAATGCGAGTATTGATAGTGTTTTGTCCATTTTTATATTTGTGTTATATCCTGTAATAAATATGTGGATATAACGTTTATTAAAATATCCTGATGATGGGAGAGACGTACGCTCTCAAAACGTCCATTTCTAATCGTATTTTCACCTGGCTTGCTTCCCGAGAACATATTCGTAGCGAGGAAAGCTTCAGGCTTTAATTTAGTATTGCGCGACTGGTGGCGTACGCCCATAGAGACATTGTAGCGCGGAGATAAAGAGCTTGAAGAAACAGAAAAGATTGCACGGAGATAAAAGGCTTGCCGCCACAGATAAATTTAGATAACTCAAAGATTCTAGATGTGTCTTGTTTATTCTATAAATACGAAAAGTGGTGTATATAAGAAATTCCGACACGCCAGCAGGGGAGTCGAGAATCGGAACTGTTATCGTGTGCCTGCAACCTGTTTTGAAAATGAACTCTTTTATTTGTGGTTATCAATCTTGTCGACTGTATTTTTGTATTTTACGTAATTCTGCTTCTGTAAGGGTTGACCAAAGTGTATTTCTACGGAAATAAAGAACAATTGAAGTTCTGCAAATTGGACTTTTAGTTCTGCGAACCCAGAAAGTTTCAGCATCATACATTGCCGACTTAGGGAGTTTTAAATTTTTACTTATTTGTCTAAAAGTGACGACTGCACCTCGCGTGAGCTAAATAATCCTTGTTTCACATAAGCTTTCCCCGTATCTCTTAACGGCCACGTGACATCACATCTCATTGGCTGCTGTTGTGGTGCAGACTGTTGTGCAGTTCGTTATTTAACATGGTGATAAGTCTTTATATGTTGGAAAAGAATTGTCAAATTTATCTTTTCATAACTGTTTGAATTAAATATATTACGCAACAGAGTTGATTTATCTGAAATGCATGTTAATTCTTAAACGAAGTAAAGAGGAGGTTCCTTTGCTCTCAAGCACATTGTACCATAGCACGTGATTTAGCGGTAGTGGTGACATATTTGTTTATATGACTTTTATCACTGACCTTGTTTTGAACTGGATTAGTCATATATCGCCATTCGAGAGTGCGGGAGCTAAATTATTTTAGTGATCGTTTATTGCGCGTGTACTTATTATATTGTCACCCGAGCGTCGGAACATCCTATAGAGTGGGCAAGCAGGAGAAGGGTCGGCGTTCGCCCCGCCCCCTCGTTTGTCTTATAGCGTTAAGAAGAGATGGCTGGGACAAAAAACATCACTGCGCCGTCTCTTTCTGTTCCACCTGTGTTCTCGAACTTACGGGATACTTCCTCTAATTGAGAACCTTCCAGATCGGCAAGCGGATCCTATATAAGCAACACGTCGTGCAAGAGGAGTCAGTCAGAGTTCTTGGCAATCAGCGTAAGAGTTCAGTGCTAGTGTAAGGACGAGAAGACTGTGTATGTTCATCGGAGTTTACGTAATCGCGAGTGCAAGTGTAAATTTAACTGACGAACTGGTGAATTGTAATTGTGTGCAGTACGTAATTCTGTGTAATTGGCAAGTGTTAAACTGTAAGTCGGTGGAAATAAAGAACATTGTTGAGTTTGTGTAATTGGACTTTTCATTTCACGATCCCACAAAGTCACAATATGTATAATGGTAGGGTCTACCGCCAGTTTTTCGCTGAAGCATCGCAAGGGAAAACCTTTAAAAAGCGGCGAAAAAAGAATTGTGTTGCATGTGTTTAATGCACTCACAGAGAAGAATCCGTCTTTTTCAGTGAGCGAAGTCGAACAGCTGTGCTCTGAACTTACAGGTGTGAGTGTTAGATGCGTAGGAACATCGCGACATGAAATTGAGACAACAGGAAAACTTACCTCTCCAGGGGCGATATTGCTGTGTGGCGAAGACGTTATTTAAGGACATTCAAACTGTACCGGGATACAAGTTGCAAAATATACTACTTTGAGGAGACTTGGGTGAATGAAGGACACACAAGTATGGTGTGACACGACTTTTAAGACTGAAAGACAAGCATTTTTGCAAGGTATGTGTGCTGGTTAAAAAAATCCTAGTGGAAAAGGCCGAACGCCTTTCATTATAAACTTGGTTCAGTTTCATTGCCCATTCATTCAGTTTCAACTTGCTCAGTTTCATTATGAACTTGTATTTTTCATGCCTTTATGTTCTTATTTGTATGATTTTATCTATCTTACCGGCAATTATTATGACGTTTACTGCAGTGTTAAATGTGACGGGAAGGCACCGCCTATGGCCTATGGCGCGAAAGCATTACCCAATTAGGATGATGGGGTAGGTAGTTGCACGTGGAGTGATACATGTCAGCGGGACAAGGTTATATGAAACAGAAATTAGAGGTGAAGGTTCAGTTCGCCATCCCAGAGTTCTGACTCACCGCACGAGAGCCCTGAACGAAATCCTCTCGGCTACTCCACCACCAAGTTATGCTAGAGTGACGTAATTACTAAAATCACCTATTTTCCGAACAATAACATAATTTTCTGTGGCTTATAACTCATGTTATTTTACTCTCCTCTGCGTTGAGTTATAATAGAATTAGCAACGCATTTCTGGTCTGAGTTTGTCGTCAACTCTTGACAACAAACGATGTGCACCCAAGTTTTACACGCCTGACCTACTTGACCATATATGTTTGTGGTTGTTCTGGCAAAATGTTGTGACGCAAAAGTTTGCCTGTCCATTCTCTGTCTTCTTCTCTACCTCTCTATCTCTTTCAAGACTTGCATTTGAAACAAAAGAGATACCTTCGCCGAACATCCGGCTCGCCAGAGAATAACTTGGCAGCAAACTCTGTGCAAATTTTGTCGTGATAATAGAGACAGTGAACTTAGTAGGTTTCATTTTTGTTTTTAGAAGTTCTGATGAATTTCTCTACCTTATTTAATATAAAATCTACTGTCTATTACTGCGAAATCTAATGTTTCTATTTACTTCATATGCTATTAATGAAAATAATTTTCTTTATACATTTCAAATAGCTACATTCATGTGCATAGAATCGTACACACAGGAATCCATGTGCATAAATCGTGCATAAAAATGGCAATAACATTTGAATTCTTAAGGTTTTTAACTTCAAAAAATGTAAAACAGATTTCCAAACAAATGTTTCCACCCCAAATAGCAATTTATATATTAAAGTTTTCTAAACATTTTTTTTCCTCAGAAACCTCTTAAGATTTTATTCAAATTCTAATTCTTATTCACAACCTTCAGGTAATTTTATGTCAATTGAAACGTAGATCTTGAATTTTCCAGGTAGTTTGGATTGTTAAGTTCTAGCCTGCTGATTCCAAGGTCTCAGATTCATACCTGGCCCAGATGGTCTTAAAGTGTGCTTAAAGGTGAGCCCTCTCGGTCAGTAGCCCCCTCGGGGTTTTCCCTTATCCTAAAAAACCAATATTGGGTAACTCTAAGCTCCATGGACCCCGCTTTGGGCATCATTACACTCATTTGATTCATCGTCCGATATGACTAAATTTTGGATGTTACTTAGTTCTCCAGTGAATCCATAGTTCTCTTATTCTTTGGCAAGGGTTTCTCTTTCTCTCGTCTATCCACGTTGTACCAGTCTTTTTCTTCGGTTAGTCCTCTTGTTCAACTTGCCACATATACACCTTCATTCTATGGACGTTCGTGTCTAGGATATCGACTTGAGTGATTCCTGCCAATTTTAAATAATATTTTAGTTCATCGTCCAATTCCTAATGTCTACTTGTGCTTTACTTCTATTTTCGTAAATTCTCATGATTTGTTTTGTGAGCCTATTTGAAGTTAATCGTTTAATCTGTCCACAAAATTTTAACCTTCGTTTCGTAATGTCGCTTCGGATACCTGTGCATAATATTGTTTAATTTTCATTTTACTTCTAAGTCTGTATTCCTCACCTTGTACAGCTAAATATTTTCTAATAATTTTATGCTCTTTTTTCTATATTTTCGATATCTGCTATTTTGTTCAAAAATAATATTTCTTTTCCATAGATGCATCCTGGTTTACTTACAGTGTTAAACTGTTTTAATTTTGTATATTTACATATGCACTTGACTGTTATTACTATTATTATCATTATCATTATTATTTTGAATAGTTAAATATTTTCAACTTTAAAAAGGTCATACCTCACTCAAGTGAGGTCATTATATTATTCTTTTAATGTCTTAACCATCCTAACACAATTCCAATTGTGCAGTTTCAAAAGCAACATATAGCAACCAGCTGTTAAAACAATTGGCTATCACTGAAGAGTACTGAGTACCTTTATTCCCTTTGTACTTACAACGACATAGGCACGAAGAAAACTTCTACAAAGCTGTATGTCGATTATCATGACTCATGTAGAAAAATAAGAGTTCATAACAACAATTTCTTCAAGAGTAGAGAAAGTCATATCAATTCCAACACATCAAATTAATCTCCTTGCGTACTTATAATGTATAGAGAGAACAACTTATTTCAGCTCAATGATATTCCAACGAAAAGATAAAATCTTCTTCACAGCCATTTAAATATGTAGCTAGTATACTCGTACTGTAATATAGATGCTGTGTCATAGGTAATGTCGTATTTTTAAACAATTATATGACACATAATTACTGAGGCTTTCACGGCCGGCGTCGTTAACTACAAGCCCGAAAAACATAGTCAGACAGGTGTTCAGACAAGCAATTAACTTATATTCTAAGTATACACAATTAGATTCTATGGGGTTTAAGTCATCCTTCAGTGAGTTTTATCATCACACGATGGTACCAGTTTCTGGTTTTTAATGTGAAGAATTCGGCGAAACCACTTGTACTGTTTCAATGTTGTCAGAATATCTTCCAAGTAGAAAATGCGCCATGGATCCAAAAATATGATAATCTGATTATGCGAGATCAGGGCTGTATGCTGGGTGAGTTAGCAGTTCGGTTCCTGCGGTTCCTGAATTAATTCCATGATTATTCGCGCACTTTCTGTTTAAATTTGCGTCCTTTAACTTTCTAAGTCATATCGGACGACGGATGGAATGGGGGAAGTGATGCTCAAATGGGCCCACGATCCATGGAGTTTAGAGTTAACCGACATTCGTCTTTTAGGATAACGGAAAACCCAGGAAATACCTTACCCAGGTAACTCATCCTAACCGAGATTCGAACTTGGGACCCCTTGAACGTTAGGCAGACACGCTACCAACTACGCTACCGAGACGGGCGATTTATTGCTCGTGCAGTATGGGGTACTGAATTGTCCTACAGCAATAGAACAGAATTTGGGTTAATTAATCCTGTAAATTTCATAAACTCGTTCCAGTTGAAAATAAAGATCCCCATCAGTCGCCCGTCCGTGTGGAACAAACTGCCAGTGAATCACACCTTCAAAATTGGGACCAAATTGACTTTTAACGATGACTTTGGCAGGTTAACGTGGATAGAGCCACTGTTTCGGGGTATCAGGGCTTCGGTAATACACCCATTTTTCATCTCAAGTGACAATTCTCCTAAAAAATCTATCGCCCATGGATGACGGATAAGCTGAAGATAGATATCTGTTTTACGTTCCGCCTGTTGAGGTGTCAGTTCAAAAGGTACGGATCTACAGCTTCTGTATGATTCCCCAAGTATCTTAATGTGGCGATGTACGGTATCTCTCGATGAAACAAGTTCTTCTGAAAGGCAATGGGTACTTCTTGCGGATTTTCTCGCAAAAATTGGCATATATTCTCAATATCCCATAGTTTAGGTCTTCCAGAACGTGGTAATAGTCCGCCTCAGTAACGTACGTATGTAGCTGTCTCCTTCTCGTTCAAGAGGACCCGAGTTCGAATCTGGGTCAGAGTGAGTCACCTAGAAATTTTTTTCCGGGTTTTTCCTTATCCTGAAATACGAATGTCGAGTAACTCTAAGCTCTATGGACCCCGGGCTCATTTGAGCACCATTTCAACCATTCAATTCATCGTCCGATATGACGTAACGTTGGTTGACGTAAATTACAAAAAGTGGTAAATGTTTACTGTTTTCGTCCCCATTGTTGAAACGTTGTGCAACACACTCATTATGGGAATGCAGCACCGAAACTGGCTAAAAATATGGTAAAAAATAATGTTTTCTGATTTGATCTAATAAAATAATTCGAAACTTATAGTGTAATAATCCAACTAAATTTATGAGTTTCGGGCATTTAACTACTTTCACATGACAATTTAAATGCCAGTGCGCACGTGCATGCATGTCCCTTGGATCCACAGAGAATTGTGTCATTTCAGTTTGATTGAATGTACCAAATACGTTTGAAATAAGCGGGAAAAGTTTCTGGTGGAATTTTGTGTGTTGGTATGATGGTTATTTCTTACAATATGTGGCGCCATGGAAACAAAACACTGGCTACAAACATTGAAAGCAAATAATAATGTTTATATTATTGCTTATGTGTGAGTTTCTAACAGTCGTGATTTTCTTGTGTTTCTCGTTAAACTACATACTGTTTATATATAATTGATGATTTTTAGTCTGCCATTTAACATTTATAAGAATATTTTATACACCAAAACGTGTATATAATTGTTATATAGGTTATTGGTAAAACATTCTTTGAAACAACTGACCTGTTGACTGTGTACATAGTTAGGATCATGAATAGGCTAAACGGCACATGGGAAGAAACTCCTAAACATAACACAACAATGGGAACATACATAAAGTCTGATGTGGTAAGAAAACTAATGCCTGTGTACCAAAGGCTGGCATTAGATGAAATCCTAAGGAGGTGAACATTGGGTAAGACACAAAATGCAAATGAAAGTTTACATAACATGATATGGCATAATTTCACAAAAGAAATATTTGTTTCAAAGAAGAGACTTCAGGTTGGTGTGACTTCAACCAGCAGTGAATTCAATTTTGGTTGTTCTGCCTCACTCAAGCTGAAGTCAGACATAATGGACACAGATTTTACCAGCATCTCTAAAAATTAGCCAAGGGAAGGACCAATTACCATGATTTCATTCAGTAATTTCTGCGACGGTAACTTCTAAAACAGAGAGGAGGAAACTAAAATTGAAGAACACTGCTGCAGAAGAGAGAAGGAATAGCCAAGAGGGTCCAACGTATCTATCTGGAGGTTTTTAGTCTACTTCAAAGCGTGCAGCTGAGAAGGAAAATATTTTGGATTTTAAAATTTTATTTACTCAGTTATAGTTTTCTAACATATTTTGTCATTCAAAATGTTCCACACGATGCAATTTTTATTAAATCCCTCTAAATTTTCAACATATGTTCTTAGAAAGCAAACAAAGGTTTCTATCATATGAATTTTTAATATGCATTATATTTTTAAAGTTATTGATATAAAAGTTCAAAGGTTTAATAATTTTTTGGCTTTTTTGTTTGCTCCATACCTAATTTTTTTCTCTGTAACTAAAGGCATTATAAGAAATTCATATGATAAATCTTTTCTTTATTATCATCTGAATATTTTTATAAATAGAAAAATTAAAATTTTGAAAATTTTCATCACGTGGAGCGGTTTGAATTTTGCCCAAACTTTGAAATTCACAAATTAATTACTCAAAAACGACTGAAGTTATAAAAAGAAAATTTTGAAGTTCGTTAACAACTGAAGACTGATACATGCTCGCAATGTACGAAACACTAGCCATGGCATCCTCTTAATGTCATTGCCAAACCAAAGAAGCCCAATAAATTTGTAAAAACACCAAAATCAAAAAGCGAACTTTACTTCTGAGACAACCTAATATGTTTTTTTTTCTCTTTTTTTCTTATTTAACCGATTTTTCATTATTTCCCTTTATTTTCTTGTATGTTTTCCTAGTTTCACAAATATTCACTATACACATAAACACCCATGCCCAAGGCGGGACTCAAACCCGCGACCCTCTACGCAGCGGAACACTAGAGACATGCGCTTTAGCGACCATGGCTACGAGGGCCGGCATAGAAAGGATTATGTAACTCTTTTGTTGCTGTAATTTACGTCCTCCAACGTTAAGTCATATCGGACGATGAATGGAATGGATGAAATGATGCCCAAATAAGTCCGGGGTCCATGGAGCTTAGAGTCACTCGACATTCGTCTTGCAGGAGTAGGGAAAACCCCGGAAAAAACCTTATCTATGAACTCACCCTGACCGAGATTCGAACTCGGGCCTCTTGAACGTGAGGCAGACACGCTACCACCATGCTATCAAGGCGGGCAGTTCGTATTACAATACACATGTGCCTAAATCTTATTGGAGACTATTAATTTATTTATAATAAAATTATGGTCTATTTCTAGTAGAAGAAATTGGGTTTTGGGGGACGAAAAATTTCGTTGGTCTTTGGAACTATCTTCACACACACATAAACACACTTCGGCACCTTTGCAGTACTCTACCTGAGCAGTAAAATAGTTTCATTCTTTTACAGCAAAGATATGAGAATATGATACAGTACATAAACAATTTACCCTTACTGTGTTTTTTTTTTTTTTTTGTTTTGTTTATGCAAACACGGAGCCAACCACGAAAGGTAACTTCAACAAGGTTGGGTTTAGTGCATCTAGGGCAGGTACAGCCTCTTCGTTGTCCGCGTGATATATCGTACTCGGAGGGGTCGTTCCCATGTAAATGGCTGCCATTCCCTCGTAACGTTCGTCATGGAGAACATCTCCATTCATTTCTGTGTCTACGCCCTAGCTGATGTTACCCACAGACCTACTTGCCTTCGAACAGCCGATCCACGCCTACAAATGTCTGTACACTCGCACAAAAACAGTAAAACCGGACAATTAAACCAAAAACAATTTTTTCTTAAAGAGATACTAGGGCTACCTAAACCAGCTCTAGCAGAAGTACCCTTAATAGACTTACGTTAAAACAAAAAGAAAATGTATAACAATTGAAGGAATTCTGAAACTTTGACATGAATGCTTGACAAAAGAAGTCCTAAAGCCATATATGAATAAAAACAAGAGAATGGGAAATAGGAAAGTTGGTGGTCAGAGGTAGAAAAGTAACTGTGGAAGTAATAGGACTGGGAGAAAATAATTACATCTTTAGAAGATAATAAAGTGAAAATGGGGAGAAGAAGGATATGTAGACCAATGTAACAGACAGGAGAGAGAAGGAATGACTTGGATAAGAACGGGTCCAATGTTGAGGGCTAAGAGGAAGCAGGATATGAATTATGTACAGAAACACAATACATCCCTTCCTTGAATCCGCAGTTGCTTACAGCGGTACTGCCACAGCACCACTCCTGAATACTCACCGGTGGAGGTTTTTTAGTGGGTAGGGCTGGCGGTTCGATTCCCCCATAGGAGTCCCACACTCCAATCCCAGGGTAAGTGCGTAACTTGCATTTTTCCTCCACTCAAAAAAAAAAACTGAATTACAGTTGTACCGTGAGGAGAAGCTAGCGAGTGGAGAACTGTTTACGTGTGGTGAAGCAACGAGAGACTGCGTTGGTGTATGTTACGTCATTCTGCTGATATCAGGGTTGTACAAGTTTTATTATTAATTGAAATAAAGAGCGCTTTGAGTTTCTTCAAACTAGACTTTTAATTTTACGAACGCAAAAAAGTAACAATAGTTACGGGAGAAAATTAAAATAGAGATAGAAATGTGAGAACTCTTTCGGAAAAGCTAAAGAAAAGTGGACGAGAAAGGTAAATATTGGAAAAGAAAATATGCTGGGACAATATGGGGGCATAGATAGCAAATTAGAGTAGTAATTAGGACTGCTAGAAGGCCTTGAACCAAGCAAGCTGAGTTACCTAGTGTAAACCAGGCAATTCATACAACTAAATTAAGCAACATAAGTGTATAACATATACGGTAAATAGTAAGTTGTATAAAGAAATTATCTTCTACTCTATCTAAAATTGGCGTGTGAGTTTATATAGGCTTTAAACGACCGGTTCTGATAACTATTGCAGCATCCATTATACAGGGTGTTTCAAAACGACACGCAATGAGCATACAGAAGTAGTTGCTCAGCTTCTATGTGACACATACAAATAGTTTTTACCGTCAATAGAGTCGCATAAAAATGGTCCAGAATGAGTGTGGATTAGGCAGTGACAGAACGACGCGTGCCTCACGCTATCGGAGTTCGCAGGTATAGGTCACACGCCGTAACGCGTGCTGTAACTGTTTGTAAACATAATAGCATACTCCGCAGTAGCTTGCTACCATTAAGAATTTCTTTGGCTTATGAAACCATAATAAAGGAGCTATTGCGTAATTATTGCTTATGAGAGTTTAACGTGTTCCAAAATTCTACTATAGCAGTCCATGATGGCAAATAAACTGGTCGACGTATGCAACATATAACTTTTAGAGGGAAGTTAATGTTAGTGAGGTTGAGGATGGAAGCATTAAATGATAATCAGAACAGAAAACAGCATCAAAAATTGTAAATAAATTAACAAAAACTAAATGATTTATGGAATGAGACAATCATTTTATTTAACGTGTTTGATAATACTAAATAAAGCATTTGTGATTAAAAACGTAGCTGTTTATATTTACAGTAAGTGGTTGAAAGTACTGTAAAATTAAGATAATAACAAAATGCTCTGAAATTAAACTAATAAATATTATCAGGCTGGCCCCGTAGCTCAGCCGGTAGAGCACCTGCCTGCCGTGCTAGGGGTCCCGGGTTCGATTTCCAGCGGTGCGGGTGCGGATATTTCTCCGACCAAGATAATTCCCCATCGTCCCCAGAGTCTGAAAGTATGAATGAGAGTGTGAAGGTGTACGTGATCTAATGATTAAAAAGCAAAGATAACGAGTTAACACCTTAGCTATGTCAAAGGAGAACGGCCGCTAATATGACCATAGCAGTTAAAGGTGGGGTATAAATGAAACAAGCGAAAAAAATATTATCATTGATGTAACTATTTTTGCAATTCATATTCTTAATGAAACTAAATTAATTCTGCGTTCGTTGAACTCCCTTCAGCTCTTCCATCCATCAAAACCATATCCGTCATTTCAGCGTTCCTATAGCGCTCCATATTGCTTGGATTTGCTATCAAAGTACACGCAAAATCCTCTCTGTTAGGACGGAATGTGTAGTTTTACACTGAAGAGCAACCTTCAACTGTCCGAGTTATTAGTCGACTTTTTCACAAGTAACTGTCCTTTGTCCCATTACCTGAAACGTAGGCTAGGGTCACTGATAAACAGCAGGGAGTAATGTTTTTGTTTTCGTGGCTGTTGTGTCCCAATAACAACTATTGAGATTCACACACCAGGGGCTCCTGAACTGCCTAATCACAAAATAATGTAATATTTAATGCTGCATAAAATTATACCTAACAGAACTAAGCTGCGACACAGAAATTCAGATTAGTTAAGTTATAAACTACGAAACGGATATAATCGTTCGGTGTCGTTTTGAAACAACCTAAATGAGATGTTTGAAATGGTACTCAGATGAGCACAGAAAAATGCAGAATTGTACCAGGAAATCATGTGGGTGCCTGGAAAAGAAGCAATTCATATGTAAAAATGTATGTAGGATATCTTTATTTATTTCCACGGATCTTTATCTCCGTGCTATGCTTATCTGCTTAGGCAAACTGTATATCCTCGAACGGCACCATCCGTCCCTTATCTCTGTGCGGTGCGCTATCGTAAATAATGGGTTCGCCACAATATTGATTAGATTTACCCGCGATTACTTTAGTAGTCCATCTACTTTACGGTTGTGAAGCTTTAGCTCACTAGAGAATTCAGACCTTCGGAAGCCATTCTGTGAAACTGTATTAACTGTCTGGGAGGCAATACGATAAGAAGAGGTCATTCAATAGAACTTTAAATAGTTATAAGTATTAGGGCTTTAAGGCCCCGTAAGAGACACTAAATTCAATTCAGGCTACAGAAAATTAAGGGACAGAAACTAATCCCATCACACCTTTGGAGTAATATTCCCCATTACAGGTTACAGTCGCTAAACCCCAAAACCTCAGTGCGTAAATGTCCACACGATTTTATGTGATTATAGCTTTATCGAATCCAGGCTAATTGTTATAACCGAACCTCAAAATGCACGTATTTGGACCAATACCGGATCACATAAATAATTCCTGTACACTGAAGGCAGAGTAAACGAGGGCGAAAAACCGAGGAAAGAGAACAACAATTATGAAAAGTTTACCGGAGCAAAATTGAAATGTTTATCGATAGTATATACAGATCCATTACACACATTGGATAAGGTGTTATGTGTATATTTCATTCAAATTGACATCCATATAAAGGTAAAGAGGCCAACAATAACCTAGAACTAAAAGAAAAAAACTGAATTGTATCCCAATGAAGTGTTTACTAGGCTAAACAAGGATTTTTTGTGTAATTTACGCCCTCCAACGTTGTCATATCGGACGATGAATGAAACTGGTGAAATTATGCTCAAATGAGTCTGGGGTCTATGGAGCTTAGATGTACCCGACATTCGTCTTCCAGGATAAGTGAACAGCCCGGAAAAAAACTTATCCAGGTAACTCACCCAAACCGAGATTCGAACTCGGGACCTCTTGAGTGTGAGGCAGACACGCTGCCATCTACGCTACCAAGGCGGGCTAAACAAGAAATAGCAGCCTAGGTGAGGTACTGAGCGAGGTTGTGAGCTGTTCTCGCCACAAAGAACTGCTGGGAATAACGACACAACAATAGCCTTTGAGATACCGAGAAAGGAATGCACCACATTTATGTATCTTCAAGGTGCCAGCAGGTGAGTTCAGTGCATTTCAGTAAGTAATCGATGTGCGGGTATTTGTAAAAGTAACGAAACTTCAAGCCTATTTAATAAACCTTTGCAATCGCGTTTACTAGTCGCACAGTCTGTCGAACAAGGTTTCGAAAACAGGCACGACACTTAAATATTTCCCAGGCATTTGATAAGGAGTGACACCTTGGGCTACTACTTAAAGCACATCGCTTTGGTCGCCCTTATCTTATACAAATCATTGCAAGTTTTCTCACTAATATAACTTCTGTGGTACGCATCGCTGGTTTCACTTCCACCAGACGGCTCGTTTTAGCAGGTGTACCTCAAGGTTCAGTACTTGCACCATTCCTCTTTAATATAGCTATAGCTCCAATTGCACAGCTTTATGTGTTGATGATACTGCTGTCTTTTATTCTCACTCCAATATCCGTCATGACATTCATGAACTGCAAACTGCCTTGGATCGAATAGCTCATTGGTTCTCTAACTGGCGCATTTCTTTCAACACTAAAAAGACAGAGGTTAAGATCTTCCTTTTATCTCCTTATAGGGATACCCTTTACTACAGCTGCTCGGGGAGCAGCTCTCATGACCTACCTACCAGTGTACCAGTGAAATATCTTGGGGATCTCCTGGACACCTTGTCACTAGGTCTACCCGAAAATCCGAAGACTCCGCCATCTATCAGTCCGGAAACGATGGAAAACTCCGGGGTTCCATCCTTGGGGAAATATCTTGAGTCTAAAAGCCCCCCCCCCCGCATCGACAACAAGGTCAAAACGGGTCTAAGTGGATACGCCAATTGCGCGCGTCAACCCCGCAGGGAAGACTACCGAATAACCTCGGTGAAGCTGCCTCGTGATCTAGCACACCTTCTACTAGCTCTGAGACTTCTTAGACAACCCTCTGACCCCTCCAGGCGGCCGAAACCTGCGCGGAGGTACCCGATTTCCCAGAGCTGCTGCGAACACACTAACCCCTCGAGTCCACCCCAATCCGAACAACTCCTATTCAGGGAGGGGCTCGAATGTTTGGTCCAAGGTTCCTCTGGTAACGTCAGAGGTGCCACGAGTGCTAAGGTGCCGCAGCACCCGTACCACGGCAGCTGAAAGGGACGGATCGCCTCCCCTACGGGAAGTTCTACTGGACACTCGACTTACTTGGAACGCCCACATCTGTCGGTCGGTTACACTTGCGCTGGCCAGGCTATCAAAACAGGGTGCTTCGCTTAGCTACAAATGCTCCCTGGTTCATCAGAGACCAACAGCTTCATCACGAGTTTGATCTTCTACCCGTTCACCAGTACATCGGCCGGCTGGCACGACCTTTCTTCTACCATCTCCAAGAGGTCCCTGGAGCTGTTGTCTACAATCTCGACGCTCGCACTCGCCAACCAACTCGCCTCAAGTGCAGACTGCCACAGGATCTCCTCCTGAGGGATCTCTCCAGCACAGACGACCCATTGATTACTAGCATCAAACTTATTTACTCAATTTGTGTTACAGTCATCCTGCCATACTATAGAGAAGCCCTACCTCAATTGTTATGTATGTTGTTACTATGTTTGTCTATAACAAACACCTGTAAAACATACTGATTGCCCAGGACAATAAGGCAAGCTAATGGAATGTGCAACGCAATCACTTTTGCTGTCTCCTCGTGCACCCATGCTGCGCCCTCTCAATCACTCATTTCCTAGAAAACAGATGCGTTACCCGAGATGATCAACGGTTCAAGCTCTTCTGCCCCACATAACCCTCTAGCCTTCTTGTCGTGGGCATACAGTACTTGCTGCTAGATGGATAATCAATGAGGAAAAAAGGTGTTTTAAGCTATAAGTTAGACTCTATTAATAATGTGGATCTAATGGTAATTTTGAAAACTTAAACGACCGAGATCAAAGTGAAAAATTTCGGGCATACATTTAAATCCAAATTTCACAGAAGGAGAAATCTCCTTCTGCTACTTCACGACTTTAGACTTTTCAATTCGTTCTGGCTCCAATTTGTTTTCTTCAGTTCTTGCTGGTTCCTTGTATGTACCTTTAGCATTATAGTTTATGGCTAATTTAGTTATTCTATTATTATTCATCTACTGAACATTTTCCCCCATTGATTTCTGTTGTTAGCAATAATATGGCTTATTTCCTCTACTTTTAGTACCTGCAAAGGGCCCCTTCTCCCCCGGATCAAGACCTCAGAAGAATTCCTCAGGCGATTTGACCTCCGGGGTAACAACAAGGTCCTCGATGGCCTATGAGGTCCGAAAAGGCAACCTTCTTCTCGGGTTAATAAGCCAGGAGCTTTGTCGAGAAGCTCAAAAGAGGCATCCCCATTTCAACTTAACTTTCAAAACGTTGGTATTAAGGGACACAATACTCACAAGCTCCACAGAAAAACCAGACTGATCCACCTAGTAATGACCAATTTAAAACAAAAGAATTCAGAATATCAAAGCAAATCAAAGTAGCGACCTGGAACGTCCGATAAACCTCCTTAAAGTACCAAGCTTAAGATTTACTTGTGTATAACAATAAATTTTCTCTGTTTATGCTTCATGCCACGGCAAAATGTTCAAGTTACGTTACTTATTTTAAGTATCCCGTTGCATAGTTGAAGCACATCGGTTGTTCAAACTTCAAACCTTATTCCTCAAATTACATATAATTTTAAGAATACAACGTCTGAACTGCATATATCTGAAACTGCTGTGTACGTTTAACTAATTTAGTTGAATATATGTTTACCTCAAATACAGTTTCCATGGAAGTGGAGAAGGATGGGACTCTTCCATTCCTGGACATTATTGTTTAAAAAAACAGCAACGCTACACTGGGGCATGCCGTATATCGCAAGCCTACACACACCAATCTCTGATCCCAGCCATTTAAAACAAGAATTACAGCACCTGAGATTCACTTTCCGTCAAAACGGCTGGTCCGAATACGACGTTGAACCCTCGATCATCAGAGCTAGAGAAGGGAAACCTGTAATACAGCAAGCATCATATAAGCCTACCGCTACAGCCTGCATCCCGTTTATCGACAACATATCCGGTAGAATCAGCATAATTCTCGCCAAATACAACATAAGGACCATTCACAAGCGACAACTGAAGATTAAACATCTGTTGAGACCAGTGAAAGACAAACTGGACTTCCAAATTCCGGGAGTGCACCGCATTTCATATGAATGTGGGACACCGTATATAGGACAAACCGCAAGGATCATCGCTACCAGAATAAACAAACATGAACGGAGCATTGGTTTAGTGCAACCTTAGAAGTCTGGACTGGCAGAGCATTGTTTTGATAACGACCATAGAGCCAACTTTCGGGAGAAGACCGTCTTGGAAATATGCAATAGTTACCGGGAGCGGAGAACTAAGGAGGCTTTGTCCATTTCCTCCGAAAGGAGCACGCATTATCGTGACACTGGATTTCAGTTCAGCTCCTCTTGGAAACCAGCCTTAAACATGGAAATCCGTCGAATTAAGAAGCACAGGTCAATACAGTATGATAATCAAGGTAAGTAGTTACCTTTCTTTAACCCAATTAATTTTCTATACACACGCCATCTCCTGACCTGACATTTAATTTACTGAAAACAGTCTTTTGCTTGTTTAGTAATGGTATTTGTTTATATTTGTGTTTCCAGTGATTCATCTGTGGTTATAACATGTAATAAATATCCTGATGACGGGAGAGATGTACGCTCCCAAAACGTCTGTCTATTTCTAATCGTCCTTTAAACTGGAGCAAATATATGTTTATATATGTCCTGAAAAAGTTACAGATGTCGACCACCAGAGGGTATGGTACGGTAGAAAAGTCTCCTCTGTTGTGTTCAATGATTTGCTCTACAAATCCCCCCAAAAAAACTATTACAAAAAGCTATTTCTTATTAATATAGATAAAAATTTGTAGATATTTTTCAGCGACAGCCAGAACATTTAAATGTCGGTGGCTGAATGGACTTTGAAATTCCATTGTTTTTTTCGTATAACATCTTTCAAAGCGAAAAATACCAATTATTAGGACACACAGGTTAAATAATTGGAGTATATTATTTCTGTATAATAGAATAAATTCATAATAAAGTAAAGCTTAATTAAAATTATTGATTAGATCATGTAAAACCCAGCTGTTATAGGTTCATTTGCGAGTTTTATGAACAGGTAAAAGCAATTAGTTTGACTAGTGTAGTTCAGGGAATTAAGGTTACGTTAAAACTCAGTCATTATATTAACATTTTCCTGGAAATCACACGTCTATATATGCGGACGCGATTTGCTAGCTCCTGTACACAATTCTGTTAATTACAGAGGTAAGGTAATTCTTGGAATTTTAGCGTAGTTGCATTAGCGTTTCATAGGCGAACTAGAAGCTGCAGTTTGAGTAGTAATAGGATTTACTAGATTATGTAGGTACATAGTAGGAGTACTGCACGTAGGCGATACGTAAGCTAACAAAAGAGCGTGTGCGAATAAAATTTGCTTATTTTCCATTGAGTGTTGTAGCCGCTGAAATGAAAAGTAACAGATAATTAGAGCAATACAACTGTTAAAACCCCTGTTTTCCAAATTAGAATACTTTATTTGAAATCAGCAGTCAGTAGGTAACGTGAATAAGATCAAATATCACACATCAGACATCACCAAACTGCAGCATACAAAAATAAAAATAAATAATAAAATCTGAAAATCTAACCCCGGTACCTAGTTTCTTATACCGGGACAAGATTTCCAAATTATAATTTATCAACTACCAAATAAATATAAAAATACAATTTAGACAAAAAAATTTCATATAATAAAAGGAAAACAATAACCTAAAACACAAATTAAATAAATAAGATTACAAAAGCTACCAATTTACAATTTAACTAATAAAATTTTAATTGAATCCAGTATACAAATAACTAGCAACCAGCTACGATTACAAAATAAACTACAGTACCGGAAACCGATATTTAATATACTGGTAACCAGTACATTTAAAACCTTTCAATTTTCATATTCAAATAATAAAAACCTTTTAAAAACTTTCAAAAAATTTAGAAAAAACTGACATAAAACTAATTCATAAACTTTAAATTACAAAAGCCACAAAATTTATAAATTTAAAACTTTACCTAAGTCTTTAAACAAATTAAACAAATTTAAATACATCATGTCAATTTCATAAAAATAAACATAAATTCACTTATTATACATACTTCTAATCAATTCAATATTTTTTTTTTTTTTTTCAAATCTACCTCATATAAAATTAAAAACATAACTTTCAAATCTTAACAATAAAACAATTCATCTATAATAATAACCTCCAAAAGTTACAATACAATTCAATAATATTAAACAGAAACTAACCATACATTCAAAAACCTGCATATTAATTCAAAATCAAACCATTACAATAAACATCTTCAACTAAACAAAAACAATTAATACAAAAATATCAAAATTAAAGATTATAATAAAAGACGTTTCAACTATTAAATCTATTAAATCTTTAACAAAATTATATCAAAAATAATTCTATTCTATAATTTCTCAAATCATACTATCTCAAAATTTAACTAACCTCAATTTAAACCAAATTTATATTAAATAAAATAACTAAATAATTTATAAAATCAACTCCGTAAATCCATTCTTCTAACTATCCACTTCTTAATATAATCCATTCAAATACTCCTTCACCTTGCACTCAAATTTTTAAAGCATACAAGTGCAGCATACAATAAGTTGTGATATTTTCGCTTTTCATACTTGTTCTGTTGTCTGTCACAACTAAGTTATATGTAGAGAATCGGCAACCAAAGACATTGAAGAGACTTTTCACAGAAATGGCGGTAAGAATCAGCTTTTGCCTTTAATGCCAGGAGTGCAGTTACTACATCTAATCTGTTAGTGTTACCACCATGGCCTTGATGTTCAACAATGTCACAAACAACTTTGTAATAATGAAGAAAATCAGAATCACAAGTAATACCACTGGATTTAAATGCCTTTAGTTGTTTAAATGCTGCCATTAGATTATTTGAATCACCTGTAGTTGATTTAGTAACTAGCCTAGAAGGATCAAACAAGTTGTCTAAAGCTCTTATTGTTATATCATCACTTTCTTTTGCCATAATGCAGCTTAATATAGACCAAGTCATACGGCAGCAAACTTTTACCTTCTCTTCTACTGTTTCTCTAACACTGGGATCCATGTTATTATCTACAAGTGCACTTACTCTGTTTCCAAAGTGACCACTCCCTAATATATCACATTTGGTTCTCAGAGAATTAATTCGGGATGTTGGATCTGTTATAAATCTGAAATTTTCAGAAACAAATATTATTGATGTTGTTCCTTTACAATATTGCAGCACTTGCGCAGGAACTGAAAGCTTTCCTTTTAGAAAAGAAATCAACAATTGCATCAACATAGCCGGCAATGTAAACTACTGAATTAAACAAGCAATGGGAACAGTTTCAGAATTTAGATCTGGATTGTTTACAGTGAGGTATTATTGATATTCACTTTTTAACTTTCGGGCATTACGGAACACCTTCTTAAGCCCTGAGTGACAGTATTTTCATGTTAATGTAATGTCTGAGAGTAGCTTCCTAAAGTTCAATCTACTCAGTACCTATAGTTAGCATAATAGGAGTTTTTGCTGTGCACGGTGTGCTATTCAATAAATGACATTTCTACTTAGCATACGACAAATACTTCTCAGTATTACGCACCAGTCAGGTGCTGTTGTGTCAGTTTATTGTTGCACCGCTTACTTCTTATTTCAGTTTGCATGATGATGTCACTATTGTCTTATTGAGCGTGATGGCTGAGGCGGTTTTGTCTGTGGCCCGCTTTCGGGAGGCCCTGGTCCGATTCCCGTGGCCGACCTTCCTGACCAGTGGGTTTTTTCGGAGGTTTCCCGGGTCGCTAGGCGTAGGCTTGGTAGGTTATTTACATCCCCAGAATTTCGTGTCCCTCCATTTCATCTTCATTATAATTTCATATCATTTCTCATCTGGTGACCTGTTTCAGGGTAGAAGTGTCAGCGGGAGTCTCGGCGGTGCATGAGAGGATGATATGCTCTGAGGAAAACTACTTCCTCCTCCGGTAGGTCGGTTGCCGGTCTCCGCTCCTCTGCTGGGACCATTTCGGGAGCGCCAGCCAGGGACTTTTGAATTTTGACCACGGAAATGTGGTCTTTTGCGCCATATATGGACTTGCAATGTTTTCAGGACATCTCTGTAGTATTGTCAGTTACTGATATGTGTGCAGGTACAACTTGCTGATAAATCATTCCATGAATATCAAAGAATGAGATGACCATAACTTTTCCAGCAGAAGCAAGCACTTTTGCTTTTGGGGGGTTGGTGATGAAGGATATTTCCACACTGAGCTTTGCTGTTTGCTCTCACGATCAAAATGATGTAGCCAAGTTTCATCAGTAGCGACTACGTTTGGAAGAAACTCCGGATCTTCCTGTAACATCAACTTTAACTGCATACAGACCTGCGTGCGAATGTCCTTTTGTTCGGGAATCAACAGTCTTGAAACCCATCGCGCACAAACACGTCTCATGTGTAATGTTTCTGTCACCAACGTGTGGGTTGCATCCAATGAAATGTTCAATATTTCATAAAGTGATCTTAAAGTAATTTGTCGATCCTCTCTCACAATGGTAGCAGCAGTGTTGATGTTTTCTTCCGTAAGAGCAGTAACTGGACCACTGGGTTCACCTTCCTTTGAAATTGATTGTCTCCCCTCTTTAAACATTTTAAACACCTAGGAGCTGTGCTGTAGGGAAGAACAGACTCTCCATAGACCTCCCGTAACATTGAATAGGCCTCAACTGAAGATTTGTTGAGACGAAAGCAGAATTTCAAAGCAGAATATTGTTCCTCGAGTGTTACCTGCATTGCAGTGGTAGGCGATACTGAACATGTTTGAACTTACCTGGTTCTCACAGGCGGGAACCAGGAGTACCAACAATAAAACTACTACGGCGTGTTTGTTTCACATTAATCTAACAGAATATAATAAGATTGAATTTCAGTGTTGAAAATTATGACTGTAAAAGAATTATGATCATTCTTTACTGAATAGCCCTGGTATTTTGGCATTCCATTCAGTTGTTTGTTATTAAATGCTCCTTTTGTTGCTTCAATCTGTAGTTGATACTACAGAGCGCACCTTTCTACGATACTTTGTACTGAGTCTACCTTGACCCCGTTATGATCCTCACGCTTCCCAATTAACTAAAGCACCGAGAGACAGGTGAAAGGTCAGCGCTGCAGCTTATTTCCTCAAAATCAGCATTCGGCAACGCACTTCTTGGTCCTTATTGGCTTTGATTAAATTTACTGTCAGCTTAACTGATGTTCAAGTTGTACTCGGGAAGCAAGCCAGGTGAAAAGACGATTAGAAATCGACTTTTCGGAAGTATGCATCTCACCCATCATCAGGAGATTTGTTAAATGTTGTAACCACAAATGAAACACTGAATATAATACAAATATACACAAAGACAAAACACTACCAAAATTCACATTACTGAACAAAAGACTGTTTTCAGTAAATTAAATGCCAAGTTAGGAGATGGCGTGAGCATAGAAAATTAATTGTGTCAGAGAAACGTAACTACTTAACTTGATTATCAAGCTGTATAGATCTGTGCTTCTTAAGTCTTCTTGCTTCCCGAGAACTACATGAGCATATTCGTCACCAGGAAAGCTTCAGGTTTCATTTTAACTGACATTGTTTATCAGGCCATAGCCCGCTCACATCCCTTTAAGGCTCGGCACTCGCCACCGGGAGTGTCATGACTAACAGTTACAGATTTCTCCACTACCCACCGTATGGCGCTGGCTGATGATCCCTGTTCCAGCTTACAGCTGCAATTTGTTGACATTACAAACGCAGAACTTTCCGATGCAGTGGTTTAGAGTTTAGGAATTTAGGAGTTTCAAACACTTCCGTTGTCGCAGAAGCAATGCACCTTAATATCACAGGAATATAATGTTTGCATATCAGTTCACTTAGCAGTTCTGAATGCTTTCAGTACTCTGCACACACGAGTTAAGAACAATGTTGCTTTGCTGGCATTATGTATTCCTCTAGGCTTTTTGTCACACAAACATTAGGTAGCTTAGGTACAGCAGTTGTTATAAATTTCTCTATAACTGCCAAAATAGAAACAAACTCTGCAGATGGGTAATAGAACGTGGAGTTTTCGTCTCTTTTGAATATTAGATTTACAATTATAGATTATTTTATAGATTTATACTTGGCGGTAGACACTTTAGTAATACAGATGGCACAAAGGAATTCGGCCGCTATTCTTTTAACTATAAAACCTCCTATATATGCCAGTGATAAGTGGACTGTTGCATGAAATGAGGCTCTCTAGGAAGAAAAGAAACAAAAATTATGTAAGTAAACAGTTAAAAGCAGTTTAACAATATATGTCAGTAGGTCTTATAAGACGGAAATTCACATTACCTTTAATGTTGTTCAATTCGCCCAATATTGCGATTATTGTGTCTGGAAGCTGTGTCGCAGTGTACAATGGTGTCTTTTATCAATAATTGAAATGATTTATGAAAATTATTAGTTTCATAATAAAGTAATCTTTCTTCATTTGCTTGCTGCTTGTTTACAAATTCTTTCTGCCTTTTATTTGCTCCCCATAATTTAAATCTCAAGGTGTTATTCTCCTTTTCCAATCTCTTTAATTTAGAAATTATGCCTTCCTCAATTTAAATTGCAGCGCAGTTATAAGTACGTGCATCTGTGACATGATCCAGCGCATTAATATCAGCAGCACTGTTAACTCTTTCTTTGCTAGAACTGCGTCTCCGTTTTCTGCTTTCTCTGTGTAAGCGTATTTTTTAAATTTGTTGCCTAGGTGTTGCTTGTTGCCTGGAATACTTCCTGTTGTCGGCAGTTTAATTTTACAGCCTGGCTTATAGTCGTCCTCAGTAAAATGCCAACTGCACACGACTGTTGAATTAGATGTATCATTTACCACGAAATTAGAGCGCGATGTAGCTTTTAGCCATTGTTTACGTAGTTCTTCTACTGGAAATTAATGGAAACTGATCCCTTTTGATTTTCCTTTCTTACTTTTAAAGAAGGGTAGGCAACAATATACCATCTGAAATACAAAGTATTGGGCTCATAATTGCTGCTATGCTGTTTGTTGTAATTATTGCTACTACTGCTGTTGTAATGATGATGATAATGATGATAAAATAATAATAAAAATAAAATAATATAATACGTAATTCTTAAATTTGGAGCATTGAAATGTATGGTTCGGGGACCTGGACTTTGGAACAACGGAGAGCTTTGAAATATAGTGCTGTCTATTGTAAATTGTTGTACTATAAGGCTGTCATAGAAAAATCCACCTTCTAGATAATGAACTGCCATCATTTATGGCACAACAGTCAAAGTAATAATAATAAGCAATGACATGTTGTGCATATACTTATATTCTCTTATTTATGCCCAGTTTTCTTGTTCACTTAATTTAGATTTTTGTCAACAGCACGTCATATAAAATTCACTTTCAGTACTAATTGATACCATACAATTGGTTCAACTGTCACCACAAAACTAAATTTCGGCAAGGCTACTCACGGCTACAAGGGGATACTTTAGGGGTCAGCTTTGAGCGCTCCAAGTGGCAAAAAAAGGTAAACACCGCTCGGTCGCTTAAATGCGTAAGAATCCTACTGAGTGCCGAGGCTCTAAGGGATGTGAGCGGGCTATGATCAGGACACCCATGCATATCAGAGGATAAAGATAGATCTATTAGGGCAGCTCTCAGCAGGTATACTAAAAATGGGACTGGACGGTGTCGAAAAAGTGTCGCACACAGCGTGCATGTATGCTTTTCACAGACAAAGGGAAATATATTTAGATTGCGGGGTCTCAATGGCCTGAATTTCTGAGAGGTTTGCAATACCTTTTCCACCTTCTATATACGTTGTAGATGGTCTATCATCTCGCTAAACCATTTGCGTCACATGGATGTGGGCAGAACATCATATTTTTATGCTGCTGTTGAACGGACATAATGATGGCACAAGGCTTTTACGTGTCATATACTTTTAGACTCTATAAAAGTATTGACCACAATGCCTCCTGGTGTTACTGCATACCGCAGTTCATATATCTAGAACTCCAGGGGTATAAAGTGAAAACGATCGAGAGACACCTAAGAGGAATATGAAAGCTTAGTCTCCCTTATGAACTTAAAGTATGTTAACACTTAAAAAGGTTTCATGGGTGCATTTACCCCCTAACGTTTGAATATCTCCACTGCCTAAATATCAAAACGAAATTCTTCTTTGTATGCGTTAACGAAGCAGTCATTTGCTGTATGCTTCTTGAAGAGTTAACAGGATTTCTATAGAAAAGAAACGTCGCTTTGTTATATTTCCTTAAATATTAAAGACAGGAGTTGTATTTCTTTATTTTGCCTCACACTAGACATGGGCGACAGAGCGGTAGCCCTTCACTTTTCGCTTCCAGGGGCAAGTCACGAGAGGGCGCGTCTGTTTTATTTAATGGCACACTCACTGGTGTAATGAATGCATCTAAGGCATTCATGGCATCCTTTAGAAAAACTGACTAATGAGCTTTCCACAGTTCAGTGGAAGCATCATTAACATATTCTGACAACCAAAGAACGGACCCTGATACCAAATTCCTTTTTGGAACTTTTGTATCCATCAAAAACGTGTGAATTGGGGGAACTTACCTCTTAAATATAACTACTGATTCACAAAGGATTTCTTTTGATGTTTTTAAAGAAGCAGACGTCACATTGTATAAGATCCCAGGGTGCTTAAACTTCTCATTTACACCCTAAACATTTTGAATGAAGAGACGTGAAAGTTTTTAACTGTAAGCAAACCTACAGTGTCTTTTGCTGACTTTTAATGGTTTTATTTATGCACTCTCCTTAAAATTCAAACGCTGATTTAAGTTAGCCTATATAAAATATTCCAGTTTTCGTGGGCATGTAAGAAAACGTTTAAGGGTAGTTAAAATCGGATTTTCGTGATTTTTCCCCTTTTCAGGTTTTAATTGCATATGAATGTTTCTAATCTCCCGCTCATTTTGGTATAACTTTCATATAGAGGTACGCTAAATTTAATTTTTTAATATTGTTGAACATTGCTGAATATATAGGCTGAGCGAGACTCAGAAATTACTATAATAATTGCTATTTAACATTTATTTTCTGTGTCTTAAGTTTGAGCAAAGCTGTTTGTTGATGGTTAAGCTTAAATTGTGCTGACTGACAAAACATGTACTTTGAACTGGTGAATTAAGGGAAACAATACACGGGTGATCAGTGACAGATCTCAACACGTTCCCAATTATGTAAACAGTGATTGCACAAGATGATTCAGTATTTGGGAGGAAAATAATAACTACAGTTTGTAAGGTTTAACTAGTCGTGTGCCTTTTAGAAAGAGAAAGGAATACTCACCGCTCACTCTATGACGTAGCAGGTAAAGCAGACACGCCAGCCAAGCATGCATTAGTGGCGGAGCGCCCCTTCGCCACTACGTCCGCTTGTTGATCATCCCCCGATTCACAGTCAGAAATTTCAAACGAATCTTCGTTTTCTTCTTCCCATTCCAAGTCTTCTAAATTTATAACTAATCTCTCTGTAATCCCTATCACGAAGCCATTCCTGCTAATGGGATTTGAGTGAAGATGCAGTGGGTGCTTTATTAATTTCTATGGAATGATAAGGGGCATTATCCATAATGATGACAATATTAGACGGGATGTTAGGTAGTAATGTATTAACAAACCAATCCTTGAAAATACTATTATCCATTTCTTCATGGTAGTCTTTGGTTGAATTTGACTTAAAAGATAGCAGGGCATTAGGAATAAATCGTGCTGAATATCAGCATGCAAAACTATAAATCGCTGTTCTTTGTCGATTGGCGTTTTAAGAGGAAAATCACTTACATTTTCTTCAGCGATACACTTCCACACCGTATTTCTTATATGGTTTATATTTACCCACGTTTCGTCAAAGTCCACTACATGCCTACCTGTAGATCTCAGTTCTTTCATTCGTATTAAAAATTTAAATCTTTTAGAAACAATATCCATTCGTTCCATTAAAAACCGTCTTCCTTGTGAATTTTTACTGTAACTGAAATTAAGTTTTTCAAGAATTTCTATTAAGGACTACACGCTTCCTTTAAGTAAGTCTTTAATTTTTAAAGTCTCATATATGTCCAGAAAACTAAGCAGAAAGTACGTAGGATACAGCGAATAGATTGTTCGCTTAATAGCAGCAGCAGTGAATGAATCAATTTCTGTTTTTCGCGGTCTTCTATTAGGGCGCTTTTTGCCTGGTGTTTGCAGTCTACCGCTGCTAGCTGCTGCATTTTTGTGTTCTTTTAAATTCGTTAGACAGAACGAGAAGAAATACCTGTAGCAGCAGTTCTTTCAACGATAATCGTCACTGAAATAGTCCGCTTTCCACATTTAAAAGCTTCACATTCATCACTGAAGAAACTGTGATCTTTGACTATAATTTCCCTAGAATCTGATTTTAGAACTTTCCCTCGAGATCCAACTTGAAACAGCACAAACACAACTAAAACTACAAGAAAATAATTCAACATTATATCCATATGTTGCAACAATGAAAACATGTAAATCCACAAAACAATAAATTCACAGTTCTATCGCTCATACGCCACTGACAAGTTTTAATCAACACACAACAAGTGGGGTTTGTGAGCGTCTCCTTTCCACGAATCACGACAAAGCAGTGGTTGCTGACCGACCCACGTGTGCTAGACAAGGACAGCATTCGGTGTTAGACAAGGATAGTAGAGAATATGCCAACTTAAACCTCACAGACTGTAGCGTTAAAATTGCTGATTTGGCTAGTAGCTGCCATTTTGGGTAGGACCCCTATATACTGTCACCCAATTAGCGGTAGGCATGAGGCCCACAGCTGTGAGGAAACCAAAGGCCGCCGAGCCACGCCTCCCATTAGTCTCTGTCACTAACTGAGGGGTGGTTAGGGAAGTGTCACCTGTCCCTCGACGTTTCTCTCCCCTTCTCCTGTGGTCTGGAACGTTCGGGTGATTTGCGGAAAACCAGAGACTTCTAGAAGAACAGTGACATTCCTATAAAAAGGGTTTCAGAGAGACAGTCAGTCAGTGTTAGTGCTGGACGTGCTAGTGAAGTAACGCCGTGCAACGGAAGCAACTACGTATTTGTGTACGTGCATCGGAACGATAACGGACGAACTGGTGAATCGTAATTGTGTGCATTACGTAATTTTGTGTAATTGGCAAGTGTTTAACTGTAAGTCGGTGGAAATAAAGAACATTTTTGAGTGGTGAAATTGGACTTTTCATTTCACGAACCCACAAAGTCACACTGGTGTCAGGAAGCGGGAAGACAACAGCACCGAACATTACAGCCATGGAATCGCAATTGGAAATGCTTTTGGCGAAGATGAACGAGTTAACAGAGAAAACGGAAGCGGCAAATAACTACCTGGCCGCGGAACTGAAACAAATGAAGACGGCCAACGACAACATCACCGGGAAGATGGAAGAAATGAAGGCCGAATTGACCACAGAAATGAGGGCAGCGAACGACAGTCTGGCCACGGAAATGAAGGAGGCGAACGAGGTCCTCGCCGCCAAATTTGACGAACAGTTGGCCGGCGTGAGGGATGACGTCACGAAGTGGAGGCAGGGATGAGACCAACCTGGGAGGACATCGCACCGAGGAGCGCCACCTACAAGTCGTACTGGGCCCAATGGGACTCGTTGAAGACCAGAGAGGGCGTGCTGTTCCGGGTATGGGAATCACCCGATGGGAAGACGCAGAGAGAACAGTTGGTACTTCCCCGGAGTAAGGTCCCGGAAGTCCTGGAGGAAGTGCACGCCGGTACTTCGGGAGGACACCTGGGAGCGAACCGAACGATTGACAAACTACGGCAGCGCTACTACTGGCTGAGACTCCGAGCAGATGCTGAGAGATGGTGCCGTCAGTGTCACGTGTGCGCGGCGAGTCGTGGCCCCCAGACTAGGAGCCGGGGTCGCATGCAGCAGTACAACGTCGGAGCGCCATTCGAACGGATCGCCGTTGACATTGCTGGACCGTTCCCAGTTTCCGACCGAGGCAACAAGTACCTGATGGTGGTCGTGGACTACTTCACCAAGTGGCCGGAGGTGTATGCCATCCCAAACCAAGAGGCAAAGACAATCACAGACTGCCTCGTGGAGCAAATGTTCTGTCGATTTGGGGTGTCGTTAGAGCTACACAGTGACCAGGGTACCAACTTTGAGTCCAACCTAATGAAGGAGGCACTACAAAGACTTGGGGTGAACAAGACTCGCACTACGCCTCTACATCCCCAATCGGATGGCATGGTCGAAAGGTACATCAAGACCTTAGAGGAACACCTGAGGAAAGTCGTTGCCAGCCATCAGCGAGACTGGGACGTCAAGGTGCCACTGTTCTTGCTGGCCTATCGCTCGTCTACACACGACACAACTGGGATGACGCCAGCCAGCTTAATGTTCGGTCGAGAGTTACGCCTCCCTTGTGACCTGGCTTTTGGAAGCCCTCCGGAGGCGAAACAGCCAGCGACCGAGTATGTGGAGAACTTGGTGGACCATCTCCACGACATGCACGAGATGGCTCGCCAGAACATCCAGAAGGCGAGCGACCGCATGAAGACCAGGTATGACAGGCAAGCCAACAGCCAAGGGTTCCAGCAAGGTGACCTGGTCTGGTTGTACCGTCCTACCCGGACCAAGGGACGCTGCCCGTGGCTCCAGCAGCCATGGCAAGGACCGTACCGGGTGGTGAAGAGGATTAACGACGTGGTCTACCGCATCCAGAAGGTTCCTCGAGGAAAGATGTTGGTGGTACACCTGGATCGACTAGCCCGCTACGATGGTGCTGTTCGGGACGACCAGCTTTGAGGAGGGAGCAGTGTCACCCAATTAGCGGTAGGCATGAGGCCCACAGCTGTGAGGAAACCAAAGGCCGCCGAGCCACGCCTCCCATTAGTCTCTGTCACTAACTGAGGGGTGGCTAGGTAAGTGTCACCTGTCCCTCGACGTTTCTCTCCCCTTCTCCTGTGGTCTGGAACGTTCGGGTGATTTGCGGGAAACCAGAGACTTCTAGAAGAACAGTGACATTCCTATAAAAAGGGTTTCAGAGAGACAGTCAGTCAGTGTTAGTGCTGGACGTGCTAGTGAAGTAACGCCGTGCAACGGAAGCAACTACGTATTTGTGTACGTGCATCGGAACGATAACGGACGAACTGGTGAATCGTAATTGTGTGCATTACGTAATTTTGTGTAATTGGCAAGTGTTTAACTGTAAGTCGGTGGAAATAAAGAACATTTTTGAGTGGTGAAATTGGACTTTTCATTTCACGAACCCACAAAGTCACAATACCTAAGCTTGGTAGAGTTAGCGCAGGCGTGGATTTTAGGGTGGACTTCAGGTTAGGTCATTATGCTGGAAGACTTTATGCTGTAAAATTATGCAGGAAGTATGCGGCAGGACACTCGTTAAGTCTAATTTCTCCGGAGTTCACACTGGTCTCCATGGCGCCGACTATTGTTGGCTACTCTACACTTTGCATCCTCAGCTATACGAGGGGGGGGGGCAAAAGAAACCGGATTGTTGTCATAAAACTTTATTCATGAACCATTTTACAAAATTACTTCAGTCACCTTCAAAATACTCGCCATTACATTCCCATTGTTGGAAGCATGTTTGGAACTCTCCAAGTTTGATATTGTCCAGCGCCCTTTGCGAAGCTGTTTTTACCGTCTCCACATTTTCATTCGTGGAAATAGGAAAAAGCCACACGGGACTAGGCCCGGCGAATACGGAGCGTGGGGAACGACAGACCACCTCTGAGATGCCAAATAGTGGGTCACTCGTAAGGCCGTGTGTGCTGGAGCGTTGTCGTGATGCAGAAACCAGTCACCTGATCGCCAAAGTTCCGGGCGTTTCCTCCTTACATCCTCTCGAAGACTCCTTAAAACATCCAAGTAAAAGTGCTGGTTTACAGTCTGGCCAGGGGGTACGAATTCCCGATTCACAATACCACGAATATCAAACAAGACAATGATCATCGTCTTCACATTTGACCTCACTTGCCTTGCTTTTCTTGATCTGGGAGAGTTGGGAGTCCTCCACTGGCTTGTCGCTTGCTTGGTTTCTGGGTGATACCCGTAACACCAACTCTCATCCCCTGTAATGATTTTGCTCAAGAAGTTTGTATCACGTGCAATCTCTGTTTTCAAGTCCTGACACACATCCATGCGGATGGTTCTGTGCTCCTGTGTGAGAAGGCGCGAAACAAATTTAGCAGCAACACGTCTCATGTGCAAATCCTCCCTCAAAATCCGCTGGCACGTGCTGCAACTAATTCCTGTCGCTGCTGAAATTTGGTCGATCGGTTAGCGATGATCCTCTTTGATCTTTTGGCGGGCGTTTTCAATGTTCTCCTCACTTCGCGATGTTGAAGGGCACCCAGAACGAGCTCGGTTTTCAACAAACATCTCACTACGTTTAAAGCGCCCAAACACGTCGATGATGATATATATAAGGGCGCTCAACTACGGCTGTCATCAGCGTCCTTTAAAAAACTGGTCATGGCAAAAGCCAGATATAAAACTTTCTAAAAACTATACAAGTGTAACAAAACCTATTAAAAATACACGTACATAAAAAGTATCAATCAAAACCGACTAAAAATTTCGTTCACTAAATCCCAAACTCTAAACTAGACAAGGATCTAAAAACCTCCACGGGTCTCCACACACGGTCAACACGTGGGTGGGCCTGTTCACCGTCTCCCTCAACCACGAAGAGGAGCCTACACGAGGGAGACTGTTGGCTCGGGACGCCGGGTGCGCCAAACCCGTACCTACCGAAGTAGGCCCCCGGGGGCCCAAACACTTTGAAAACCTGTGTGCGGCTCATAGGGTACTCCTGGAAAACTTCCTGATGTATTTGGTGGGTCTCCGTTGCAGTTTGTTTAAGTCTGAAACAAAATTTCACACATATTCTTTGTTCTTTTAAAGTTGCCATAACGACTTCTCAGAGGTAACCCGCCAACAGTCAGAGAAACACAATACCACACTTGCACGTTCAGCTCTACACTGACGCCGTCTACACAGCTGTTTCATGAAGGTCTCTACTTACACCATCTAGCGTGAGAACCCTGAGCTACGTTTACGAGTGGCAGCACCCTCGGAGTCCGGTTTCTTTTGGGTTCCCCCTCGTCTACTGTCGCGTGGTGCTTATTATGTTGCGAGAGAGGGAAAGCAGGGAGTGAAAGAGACAGATAGTACCCAAGCCACGCAAATGAAGCCGATGAGTGCTTAGACACGCGCCGAGAGAGAGACGCTGGCGGGGAAAGAGCCGGAGAGAAATCTCGACAGTTCCCTCTGCTTCGCATGCCGCCGTGAAAGACCGTGAGGCCTCGTGAGTTTCCGAGAAATTTCCCCAATCTGCGAGAAACAACGATAAGTATATAAAATGAAATGTGTAATGTTTAACGCCCGCTTTTACTACATACGGCACCGAAGGCGGTGACACTGATGATATATGAGATGAAGATGGAGCACCGGTGGCATGAGATGGCGGGGGAAACCGGAGGTCCCGGAGAAAACCTGCCCCAGCGCCGTGTAATTAGTGTATAGAAGCGAGTGCACTGGACGAGTTCAGCAGTTCGGCAGGAGAGAAGAGGTGCAGTGTCGACGTGCGGCAGACGGACTTGAAGATTGTGTTTCATCATTTTGCTGTTATAAGAGGTGTACAAAATGTATTTCTAGGGAAATAAAGAACGTTTCCAATTTCTGCAAACTGGATTTTTAATCTTACGAACCCACAAACTTACAATACACACAGATCTTCAAGGAAGCCCGGTTGGGTCTTTGATATACAATGTAATTGTTAAAACCATTTCGCCCCAAGTCTCTTTAACACTTCCGGAGTGACTTGTCTTGAGAAACAATCATTATTATGTGTTTCAAATGGGAAGGTGTTTGTCCTTGAGCGCTACTAGGTGAGCAACCAATCGGTGTCCTGCGATGTTGTCGTATTGAATTCCCGCCAATTGGTGTGTGAGGAGCGCCAACCTAATCTATTCCTAATAAATAGTATTCGCGCTAAGAGAAAATTCAGATTTTGCCAAAACTGATCCATGTAAAAGGTAGAAAGTAATGTATCTAACATAACCATGAAAACCCCATATTGTTAGCTGAAATAGTTATTTTAATACAAATAAATAAACCACTATTACCTGTATTATAACAATAAATCGCGACGTAATCACTGTATGAATATCATTATTGGTTGGCATGTATGCGTGTACGTATATTTGTAATTACCCAGAACTGAAACGTAAATGTTTGACATGACGTGATAAAAGAATTACTTTGAATAAGCCAATTCGAGCGAGAGGAAACAATTTCCTGCTGCCCTGGCAGAACGTGTCTGGTCACATTATATCTTTGTTTATGAATGGTTCGTAATCTCTATTTACTCAAAGTGGTTGCTGTATATGTATGTACATAAACTTTTAATTACTCAGAACTGAAATTTAAACTACTGACATGACGTGATAAAAGAATTACTGTGAATAAGTCAAGGTGTTAAATTCGAGAAAGAGCAGGCACTTCATTTCCTGTTAGCCTGTAGAATGTTGTATGCTTATGTTTATGAATGAATGCTGGAAAAGAACTATTTATCTTCTCTGGAGATTTCAGATCAATATCATTCAGTTGTTCTTGACACGACAGTAGAGTAAGAGTTAAATAGAGCAATGGCTTCTTGAGGTGAATTTAGTGGCGAGTCAAAAAAGAAAGGTATTGTGAAGTCAGGCTAGAAGTATTATTTTTAAGGTGTACACTTTCTTCAAAAACTATTCGGAAACAGAAATTAAACTGAGTTATTGCAAACAGTCCTTCCGTTTAAAAACACGGAAAAAGTGTGTCAGCAACTGAAATTGGACACGAGGTAATACGCCTCTCACCTTACCACTGCCAACAAAATTCCAATTGAGTTGGTGTGGGCTCAAATAAAAAGGGGGGGGGGGTTCCAAACAGAAATAATACTTTTAAACTGGCGGACGTTGAAAGGCTTGTTCACGAAGAAATTCACAAGGTAATACAACAGGACTTAAAAAAATGCGTGAGGCATTCAGAAAACCTTCAAGAAGACGATTTTAAGAAAGATATAGCACGTTAACAGATTTTGGAATCCGTAATCATACATTTGCAAGACTCAGACGCTGAAGACAGTGACAATGACGAATTATCTCTTAACGGAAGAGACATTGGCAGCGAAATAGATGAGCCACTGGCAGTTCCATTGGATTAGAAAAACAAGTAATTCATAAACTATAATCACAGTTATAGTATTTAAAAATATACATAATTTGCGAAAATGCTATTTCCAGTTTTGATTTTGGCAACTAATCATTGTAAAAGTTTGTAAAATATAATTTGCTTACACTTAAGTCTGCGCCAAGGAGACCTGCATGTTGTATGAGTGTGCGAGAGAGAGGGAAATATAAAATGAGTGGGGTAACAAGCTGGCAACGCTGAGTGTGATATGGCATCTGATTAGCTGGACTACAGAACTCTTCGCGTTTGAAACACATAATAGGTTATAGTATCGTAGATTGGCATGTTATAGAAACTTGTGTTGTCTCTATTTATCTATCTATAACCTAACTACAAAATCCCTATAGCGTTTAGTTCTAGCATCTGATCCCCTGTCCTTTCCACGGTTGCAAAGTAGATTATAAACCCTTAAGGTGAAACTCCTTTAAGTATACATTGTCCTATCCACAAAATATAGGAGGGCTGTTCAATAAAGAATGATAAAAATTTTGTTTTGACAACGTACGGTTACTCGTCCTCATAATTTTTATGGTCCTTCTCAAAATAGTCTCCCCTGAATGCGATGCACTTGTCCCAGCGTTTCTGCCAGTCTTCAAAGACATGCTGGAAACCATTTTTGAGATATCCTTCAAAATCGCCTCCGCAGCCTTCATCACTGCTTCTGATGATGGATAATGCCTCCCATGAAGGCGTTTCTTTAAGTTAGGGAATAGAAAAGTGTCACATGGGGCTAAATCCGGACTATAGGGAGGATGAGGGATGTACTTCACGTTGATTTTTGCAAGATATTCAGCAACAACATTGGCAATATGTGACCGCAAATTATCGTGGTGCAGCATCCAGCCTGCTCCACGGAAATGTGGTCTTTTGCTCCTGATATGGACTTGCAATGTTTTCAGGACATCCCTGTAGTATTGTGCAGTTACTGATGTGTGTGCAGATACAACATGCTGATATACCATTCCATGAACATCAAAGAATGAGATGACCATAACTTTCCCAGCAGAAGCAACCACTTTTGCTTTTTGGGGGGTTGGTGATGAAGGAGATTTCCACACTGAGCTTTGCCGTTTGCTCTCAGGATCAAAATGATGTAGCCAAGTTTCATCAGCAGTGATTACGTTTGAAAGAAACTCCAGATCTTCCTCTAACATCAACTTTAACTGAATGTTAGCTCCATTGCTGCGGTAGGCAATACTGAACATGTCTGAACTTGCCTGGTTCTCACAGGCGGGAACCAGGGGTACCAACAATGAAACTACTACGGCTTGTTTATTTCACATTAAGCTAACAGAATATAATAAGACTGAATTTTAGTGTGAAAAGTTATGAGCGTAAAAATGATGATCATTCTTTATTGAACAGCCCTTGTAGCATAAAATATCCCAGATTATTCCCTTCTACGCAACAGTATATTCCTGAGTAGCAGCTTTTTTAGAAAATTTTGTAAATATTTGTATAAGAGAAGAGACCTTTCCATTATTTTGATAGGTATGGTGATTTCATCTCCTTCAAATCAGTGATTGCAGCTAAAGTTCTACTGCAAGCCAAACTGGAATGTTTCTGACATGTACAAGAAATAATGGGTGCAACATTGAGAAAACTTAGACTCTTTGGAAAGCAAAATTAACTGGTGGTAAAATAATCAAGAGAACGTATAACAGACAGAAGGGCTTGGCTCTCACCAAGGCGGCCCGGGTTCGATCCCAGGCGACCGCAAAGTGAGATTTGTTTTGGACAACACGGCGCTGGGGTGGGTTTTCTCCGAGACCTCCGGTTTCCCCCGCCATCTCATTCCACCGATGCTCCATCTTCATCTCCTGTATCATCAGTGTCACCGCCTGCGGAGACTTACGTAGTAAAAGCGGGCGTTAAACCCTACACAGACAGAAGGCACTAAGTTTTCGTCAGTCCTACCTGCTTTCATTGCCTACGGATGAAGAGAAACTTATTCGATTTACCATCTAATAGCATTGTTATCATTGTTTTACTCGTAAGTTTGAACTGTGCTTCCTAGTGTTTAATGCAATATTTATTTTGGCGAGAATAAAAAGCAATAAAATTGAACCAACAAGATTTGAACTCACCTACACCTAAGCCCTACCACGAAAGCGATCATGGAGTTTAGCTTCACAGATCCTATACTTCGCCTAGCTGTTGCTCGGCAACTGAAGCCTAGCTTGACTCCTCTTATAAAAACATCCTTCTGATACGCTTTAGGGTTTAGGGTCTCCATTCCCGGTCGCAGAGTTTACTTTCTCGCTCTGCTTTTAGTTCAGATGTCGGTGACTCTTCATTATACACAACACAGCTACAAATTGCCTTCTACCGGGCAAACGTTTCGAAAAACAAGCTAGGATTCCGGATGAAATCAAAACAGAACGTGAAAGCTAACCATTAGAAAAAGGCGTTAAACAGGGCCACCCCTTTCACGTAAATATTCACATTACCTATGGAAAACCAATTAAATTAGATTGGGAATACAAATGCATAAACATAAATGAAAAGAAGTTTAACTCATCTGATGTTCACAAATGACATCGTTGTGGTACTACAGAGAAGGAATTTACAATATATGCTAAACAACCTAGACAGAGTAAGCACAAAGCCAAAGCATATAATGAGGCCGAGGTAGGACCGAGTCTGTGTAAACGGTGAATATGATGACATTTCTGGAGAATACAACCCCGGAAATTGGGTAAACAGTACGTATAAATAATAACTAAACACTAGTAACACAACTTCACTATTACATATCTTATTTAAATCCCCTTTCACCCTTTCTTGCTCATCTATTTATGAGTTTTTTTTAAATAGAAGTCACAAAAGCTTTTCTTTCAATTTTTAAAATATGGTATAGATACGTAGATGAAATTTTTGCCATAGTTCCTGAGAGATATAGTAGATGCTTTAAAAATTCTAAATTCACAGGACAAAGCTATCAAGTTTACAATAGAAATTGAAAACAATGGTTACATCCCCTTTCTAGATCTAAAGATAATAAAAGCTAACAATAAATTAAATTTTGGCATCTGTAGAAAGTCAACTCACGCGGATAATTATATCAAAAATAAAGGTTTTAACCCTGTGTCACACAAATTTGCTGTTTTTAATAGTTTGATTTACAGATTGATAAACATACCTCTAAACGAAGAAGAATTTAATGCGGAATATAAACATATTGTAAACACTGCTTTAATTAACGGCTTTAATAAAGATTTTATAATCAGAAGATTAGAAAAATTTAAATATAAAAAATGTTAATGATGTTTCCACTCTTAAAAAGTAAAAAAAGATTATATTTTCAAAAAATTTACTTATTATCCATGGGCAAATAAAAAGTTTCAAAAAATGTCAAAGAAGTGGGTATAATACTAGCACCTCATAATAATTACAGTATAAAGAATTTACTACAGTTTTCTAAAAAAGACAAAATTTCAGACAACAAAAAATCTGGTATTTATCAAGCTAAGTGTTTAGAATGCGATAAGATCTATATTGGTAGGACCAAGCGTCATTTAGAAACCAGAGCGAAGGAACATTTTAGAAATATTAAATATACACAGACAGAGAAATCGGCAGTGGCTGATCATTTTTGGTCATATAATGATGAAGTAATTCCAGAAGTTAAATTAATGAAACAATTGAAAGAACCGATAGATTTAATGGTTTGGGAGAAGATATTTATTTTGAAAAATAAGGATCGCGTAATGAATTTTGACATCCCTCCAATAGATGTCATCAATAAGTTTGTGTTTTCCCCGGTAGATGGCAGTTAGATAAGGAACTATTCTTCAAACTCCGGTAGGGGTCAAGGTCAGTCCGTCAGGGCCACGCCGTGGCTCAGTGGTTAGACCGCTTGGCTCTCACCAAGGCGGCCCGAATTCGATCCCAGGCGACCGCAAAGTGAGATTCGTGGTGGACAACACGGCGCTGGGACGGGTTTTCTCCGGCACCTCCGGTTTCCCCCGCCATCTCATTCCACCGGTGCTCCATCTTCATCTCATGCATCATCAGTGTCATCGCCTGCGGTGCCGTATGTAGTAAAAGCGGGCGTTAAACACTACACATTTCATTTCAATTTCAGTCAGTCAGTCAGTCAGTCAGTCAGTCAGTTAGTGGGTGAGTATCAAGCAGAATGACTGAGGATGAAGCAGATGTTTTGCTTTGAAACCGGTCCCAGGATTTAAATAAGATAAGTAATAGTGAAGTTGTGTTACTAGTGTTTAGTTATTATTAATAACCTAGTTTACTTCACTGTCAGCAGCTTCAGTTTTGTACAAAAGTACGTATACAATTAATTTGCGTTCAATATAAGCAATGTAGCAGTATTTTTTGGTGTAAACAATGTATCCACTGCAGACATAAAACAAATATAATATATAATGTAAATAAATATTTTTATTCTGGAACCAGGGAGCACCGCTTATGTATCCCAATGAAAGCTTTAGAATGTGTTTAAAACGACAGTGACTTGTATCTTTCGTGAAGAGCAAGGTTCAAATACGAAAAATAAAATATCTGATTTACATTTTCGTTTTGGTAACTCTTTAATTTGTTAGTTTTAGCATTTGTGCTAATTTATAATATATTGGTACTTCCTTTAGGTACTAATTTTATGAGTTAGGTAAAAGTATATTTTGAAGTAACTTTCGAAACATAATTTGAGGTGCGTCAAATTTCAATAACTCCTTTGTATGTTCTGTTGCTTTAATCTATTACTCCTCTCTTTATAGTATTCAATAAACAACATTCTATAAAACATTTATAATACATTATTAGCATAAAGGGTGATATAAATATAACGCTGCAAGAAAAATAAACAATGCATGTTTGAAAATTCATCTGTTGACAGTTACTCACCAAAGCTTCAGCCATTTTGGACACCAGTCATATGAGTGACTTGATGTGAGTGTTTTTACGAAAATTTTCAAAGTCGTGTATCGAGCTCTCATTAAATATTTAATTTTGAAAGACAATACACCTACGCAAATCAAAAAAGGGTCGGATTTTGTGTATAGGAACTTTGCACTACAATTTACCACTGTAAAATTTGGGCAGCTGAATTTAAACGTGGCCGTAAGAGTTTGGGAGACGATGAATGTTCAAGTCAATGTGAATGCTCAATGTGAAGTCCAAAAACTGCAACTACCGACAAAAAAATCGCAAAGTTCAACAAATGGGGCTGCACGACCGCCAAATTAAAGTGCGAAAGATAGCAGAGGCTATGAACATGTCAAAAGAACGTGTTTGTCACATATTAAATCAACATTTAGACATGAGAAAGCCGTCCGCGCGTTGGGTGCCGCGTTTGCTCACGTTACACCAAAAATGTGATCGAATGAATATTTCCAAAGCTACACTGGTGCAGCTTAGGCGCAATAAATCCGAGTCTTGGCGCCGATTAATTACTTAAGATGAAACTTGGATACACGGCACGAAACAAGAATACAGTTCAAACAGTAGACTGCAAAGGTAAAACCGGCTCCAAAAAAGAAAAAAGTGCTTTTTCGGATGGGAAATGATGGCGAATGTTTTTTTTTTTTTTTTTTTTTTTTTTTTTTTGGATAGTCATGGAGTTTCCACAATCGATTATCTTCAAAAAGTACAAACCTTTACAGGATCATACTACGCATCATCACTTGACAAGCTGAAGCCAGTACTTACGGAAAACGGACACATTTACAGAAAAAGAAAATCGTGTTTCTCCAAGATAATGCACCGTCTCACACCTCAGCCGTTGCAATGGCGGAAATCCACGGATTACGGTTTGAATTGCTTGAGCATCCGCCTTACTCACCAGATCTAGCCCAAAGCGACTTATTTTTGTTCCCTAATCTGAAAATTGCGCTCGGATGACAGAGATTTTCGTCAAATGGAGAGGCAGTCACCTTCTTGAATAATTATTTTGCAGAGAAAAACGCTGAACTTGCACCTCGTGACTTTCTTATTCCCATCACTAAAGGCAAAGCTTAGGGTATTCCATTTGAGAATTCTGAAGCAGTGCTCAAGAACAGTGAGGCGATTCTCAAGGACCTGACAAAGAATGTGTGTGTGTGTGTGTGTGTGTGCGTGTGCGCGCGCGCGCGCGTGTGTGCGACCCTTGGAATAATCTGCAAAAGTAAACATGTTTTTAAATGTAAGGGAATGTTTTAAATTTTACGTTTGTTCAGTTTCTCGTTTGGTCCGACATATTTAGAATAGTTGAACATAACAAAACATTTGTTTTGACAGGAAATTAACCTACTACTCGCGACCACTGAAGGAATTAATTAAGAGACGAGATTTTGAAGGAACGAGAAAGCTACTTTTCTTCCATCTAAAGAGTAAGTTAGCCTTAGGCTCCAGACATTTTGGAACATTATTTACCGGCCTACGTCTTCTTTCTATTAAAAAAGTGCCAAATCCAGTAACGGCTTTATTCTCTTTAAGTTATTCAAAATAAACTGATTCAACATTTTACAATAATAAATGCTCATCTAGTTGTCCAAGACTTAGGTTGCTTCTGTGTTTGTTTAGTAAAAATTATGTTTTATTTGTCTTCCTTCTGTGGTCTTATTAAACTTGATGAATCCTCTTGCACCATTATTAAACAAAGCAATTGTCCTGACACGAACACGGTGTTCATTGTTATTCGTTATTTCCCGCCCTCCGTTTGACCAAGAATGACGTAATAGTTGACTGGTGAGTCTATTTTGAAATCTTAGTGCCCTCTACAGAGAAAAAGCGGTAATGTTTGCAGAAAAGTAAGCAAATTACAGCGCTCTCAGTGTGGTTGCTCTGATAACTAATAAAGCCAGCTTCCCCTAGATATGAACACAGAGCATGCGTCTTCACGGTTGAATGCTACTTTCGTATCGGTGTTAAAACTTGTGCGACATATAAATATAACTTAAACCGCTGCATAGAGCAGTTAATCATTCAGACAAGTACCTCGGAGCCTTATGTTGTGAGAAGTGTTCAGGTACCATCTACTTGACATACATTTGTTTGCAACATAAACGTCTTACGTTTTATCAGTATTTGATGTGCATTTTTTGTCATTCTCACGTTTAATTAAAACGTCTATTAATGTTGTTATCTTTATGTCTTTTAAAACCAATAAGTGCATCAAAACATTTGCAAGATACAGGATCAGTTAGTCGCAAAAAGAGAAACACTGTACGCTAAATTGTGACTGGTCCCAATCTAGAAGTAACAAATAATGTTATGACAGAAAGACCTCAAGCATACCTTCTAACAATACAGACAGTGTTTAAGGGGAAGAGGGAAAGCAAATATAAGAAAATGGACACATAAAACTAAGTACTAGAGATATTTTCTTGTTTAGACTTGGATAAAATGATTGTACCTATTGTAATACTAATTTAATTTCTGGTTTGTAATGAAGTCACAAGGGTTGTTCTATAAAAATGATCATAATTTTTTACGGTCATAATTTTTCGCACTAAAATTCAATTTTATTATATTCTCTTAGCTTAATGTGACACAAGCACGCAGTAGTAGTTTCATTGTTGGTACTCCTGGTTCCCACCTGTGAGAACTAGGGAAGTTCAGACGTGTTCAGTATCGCCTACCGCTGCAATGGAGGAGGTAATATGCAGTTAAAGCTGATGTTAGAGGAAAATCCGGAGTTTATTTCAAACGTAATCACTGCTGATGAAACTTGGCTACATCATTTTGATCCTGAGAACAAACAGCAAAGCTCAGTGTGGAAATCTCCTTCTTTACCAACACCTAAAATAACAAAAGTGGTTGCTCCTGCTGGGAAAGTTATGGTCATCTCATTCTTTGATATTCATGGAATTGTTTATGAGCATGTGGTACCTGCACACACATCAGTAACTAAGGAATACTACAGGGATAGCCTGAATACATTGCAAGTCCATATCAGGTGCAAAAGGCCACGTTTCCGTGAAGCAGGCTGGATGCTGCACTGCGATAATGCACGGTCGCATATTGTCAATGTTGTTGCTGAATATCTTGCAAAAATCAACGTGAAGTGCATCCCTCACCCTCCCTATAGTCCGGATTTAGTCCCATGTGACATTTTTCTGTTCCCTAACTTGAAGAAGTGCCTTCGTGGGAGGCATTGCCCATCATCAGAAGCAGTGGTGAAGGCTGCGGAGGCGATTTTGAAGTATCTCTCAATAAATGGTTTCCAACATGTCTTTGAAGACTGGCAAAAATGCTGGAACAAGTGCACTACATTCATGGGAGACTATTTTGAGAAGGACCATTAAAATTATGAGGATCAGTAAACGTACGTTTTAAAAAAAAATTGTGATTATTCTTTACTGAACAGTCCTCGTACATTGAGGAAACTGTGGGTGCTAGAGAAGAATTGCAATCAAATTGAAGTGTTTCTGTTTTATGTGACAGGTTTGCCATACGTATATCTACTGTAACAGAAAGGTGTTCGTTGTCAAATAAGTGTTCATTGACTTATCATTTCATATATTCTTCATGGTGTACTTTCATGGTTGCATTATTAGCTTTGCAGTGCATTTCCTTACAGTACATATTTTTTTAACAATTATCGTATCTACGCACCTTTATATTACGCCAGCAGACCCACCTCTTAAATAATATATTTACCTGCCAGTAGAGGGAGGCCTCAAAGCTTCTGTCAGCACATCAAATACGATCGCAAACCGCTAGGGGAATCGTATATAAACTAGCTCCAACAGCGATGCTATTGATGACGTCAAATTTTGCGCGGTAAAATCACAGGTAAAATTGAACACCATGTAGAACAAAACTCTAAATTGTTCGTTTAAGTTTTTTGAAGACATCATTCTCATCAGGGCTGAAAGGAATACGAATACCAAGAGATCATTCCCTAATTATTTTGCAGTGTTTTTCCTCACAGTGATTCCTGATTTAACGCGTCAGCCTTGTCCGTGATAGGAAAGCGTTACTAGAAAACATCCGACTGATATTCAACATTAGTCAGTTGTTCCAAAAATTGATGAAAGGATAATCCTGTATCTCATTGCATTTATCGTTTATTCAAAACATATGAGCCCTGTTATTTTGTGTACATTTATTGCACACCAGACACCAATTTTCGCGCGTAAAAATCCGGTTCCTCTCTGCTGTACTATCTGTTATTTTGCAATTAAACAGCCATGCAAATGAAACCATGCTTAGTCAAAGAAGAATATTAAGCGTGAGTCAATTACTGCATCAGTGACATTTCCCAAAATCCAATTACAGAACGCTATCCAGCTCTAATAATCACGTAGCACCGATTCTGGAATCACAGTGACCCTTGCATGGTTTTATTTTTAAGAGATTGGTACCTCGTTATGGTGAGCTCATGAAAAGTGTAGTTTTACGGCAAACCATCATAGTTGATTCAATTTTTTTCTCAGTAAGAACTAACCCTTTTATTTTTTACACGTTTATTAATTCGTAAGTTACTTGTTACTTTTTTGGGATAATTGAACCAGGAAATTGGTTTCAGTTCGCCATCTAACTTCCCAACAACAGTTTATCATACGTGCATTCTAAAAAGCTATTAATATACGTAATCTGTCTCAACTTAGTTTAATCCTGCTGTAAACATCTGGGTGGGAAGAGAGACAGAAACAGAGATATTTGGACAGATAACAGTTAACCTGTTGATTGGTTCTGCGAAGTTAATTGACGTTTTCTTTTATTTGTATGCGTAGGATAAACCCCTTCTTTAAGTAAAGTACTGTAAGTAGTTTTCTATCACTGCTCTGTGCAAGCTAACTTTGGATTGAGAAAAGTATGTAAATGTTTTAATTCTTATAAACGTAATAGCCCCAAATTTTATCTTTCTGCTACACATACCACATACAGTGGCCGCAATGGATATCTTTACATGGTATTAAAATCTACAAACACTGACTTTATATAGTTTTATTTTGAACTTCTCAGTACATAAAGTACTTGCTCATATTTCCCTTAACTTTTATAACCTTCATGAGTCTCCTGGGTATCGAATCTGCTGGATTTTCAAAATACTTTTGTCCATTTCCACCCATTACTTCTTCAACGCCTCCTGCAATTCTTTAATATTTGATAGTTGCAGCTCTTCTATTTTATTTTTCATTTGCTCCCAAGCATTTTCTATTGCATTTAGGTCAGGATAATTACCAGGTCAGTCAATTATAGGTATATTATTGTATTTTAAGAACTTCTGAACCATCTTTATTCTGCAAGCAGGGGCACCATCATGCATAAAGAGCTGACACTGATGAATTGGCCAAATTGTGACCAAATGCTGTTGTAACACTTCTAAATAGTTACTTCCCTTCATTGTTGCATTTTAGGGAGAAAGTACAAGCCACCTCCCCCACAATTACCACTAAAGGCACCCCACACCATCACACTTTCTGGATGTTTAACAGTTTTGACAGTGAACTTTGGATCATACCGTGACTAATTTTTACGCCTTATCACCCTTTTGGACTTTCCTTTCATCAATTTGAAAGTGATTTTATCTGGAAACATTACTTTGCGCCAGCCATCTGATGTCCAGTGCTGATATGTTTTGCAGAAATGTACTCTTTTCTTCATCATAACCTCAGTTAGAGGCTTCTTGGCAGCTCATCGAATTGATAAACCTAAGTCTTTCTGAAGCCGATGCTGAATAGTTTTCGAAGGTCAATGGTCCATGAAGAAGTCTTTCTTTTACAAAATGAGCCTATTTTTTGAGTTGGTGTGGTGCCACATGGCAAAGGTACTGCTGCATTTTTTTAGGTCGTAAATGGCTTGTCTTGAAACCTTTAGATCAGCAGCTATACGAATTACAGAGGTACCTACCTCTAACAGAGTTAAAGCAAAAGTGTTCTCACAAGTGAGCTTCTTGCGTCCCATTTTGTGTATTGGATGCAGAAATACACACCTTCAAAAACAGCACTGAGATCAAAAATCGGATGACAATTGGATAAACAACTTGCTGTATGCAAATACCAGAGGCAGACTGAGACCTAGGCTGCTAATGAAAGGAAGTTGCTGCTGTGCACTGGAGAATCACGTGATATGCAGATTCTGCCCGCCTTTTATGTAGTGGTGGGAGAAGAACAAACTGAGCGCATCGGTATGTAAACATTTTCCTTGTGTTTAAAATTAAAGATTTCCATTGCGGTGACTGTAGCTGTGTTCTGTATAATCTATACAGATTAGACAGAAGACAGGTGAAATTATATACACTATTAACCTATTATGTTAAGTTAAGCTGCATTTTATTTAGCAATTACTAAAGGACACTGCTATTATATAATATTTTTGCTTTCCTATACCAGGCAGTTCTCTCACAACGAGATCTGTATCGAGTTGAATGCTGATAAAGATGTTATTGTTTATAGTGTGGAGTTACTTCTGATATTTAACACTCTATTTCCTGTACATCTCGCGTCCTCACAAGATCAGGAACACTAATGTATATGCAATTTAAAATCAGTAAGCTTTTCATCATGGAGCAGGCTAGGCAAACCTTTAAAAAGTGGCGAGAGACAAATGATCGCGCATTGTTTCGCAGTGCATAAAGAAAGAAACCCGGAATTGTCTATAAAAACATTAAGAAACTGGTGATCTTCTTGGTGTTTTCGCAAGTAGTGTACATAGTGATAGAATGGAACTGCAAGCATTCGGAACTCTAAGAGTACCGGGAAAAGCGCGTAAAGCAAACAGCGCATGGAGAAATATGACGATTTTACAAAAAGTGCTATACGTAGCAAAGTTTATGATTATCTTTTTGGGAAATGAACCAACTCATAGATTTAATAAGTTGATGTGTAACCCAAATCTATTTTATAGATAATTGTCAAATATTTAAAAGTGAGCCATATTTTAGCTTAATTATGAATAGCTGGCATGATTTAATTTATAAGGGTACTCACTCAGACCAGTAGATGTTCAAATTTTCCTCGGAAAACGTTTTTCAGTTGTCATTACGACCATCTTCAGCAGAGTAATGACGACTGAAAAACGTTTTCGTTTGTCTAGAATTTAGCGCTGCTATATATACTGCCAATGTTGCAAAACTAATGTGCGCGCATGTAACGTCTAACAAGTGGCGAGTTCAGTCAGCTCCGCCTTGTTTACAGCAGGATTAAACTAGCGTGAGACAGAGTATAATTGTTTCACGGCATTATGGGAAACTCTGCAATGACATAATATTTTTAACTTATTATTTAGAACTCATAAATTTATATGCAGGAAAACCAAATAGCACTATTTAAACTTCCTAACCTTATAAGTATGAAACAGAAATGAAAAAGGTAAACAAGGGTTAAACTAAAGCTGCTGATAACTCACATCATGCCGTTGTCAATCACCGAGGTAAATAAGACAGCCCCAAGAAGTGATGAGTATAACCACTCGCTTAATCGTTGGGACTTGCATGTCAGGAGAAAGTCATGTTTGTCACCTTGTCACCTTGTTCAAGAGTGCCTTTTGCCCAGACTCTGAAACTGTTCTTTTCTGTACTTTATAGAAAAGAGGCTTTGCAGAGATGAACAGATTAGTTGTCATTTTAACAATATGAAAAGGATAATTTACCCTTTTTTTCTTCTTTCCCCCACTAGTTCCACTTAGTGGAAAGAGATAGTAAGATTATCCGTCGACGGTTGTTGTTGAAGGTCAATAATTTGTCTTACTGCATATTTCCCCGATTAGGGTTACACAGAAATGTAATAGACTTTAAGCGATAGTCAAAATTTCTAGTGAGAGTGCTGTAATATAACGTGTCTGAAATTCAGTTCTCTTTGAATAGCCAGAAGAGGGAAAACCAACGAAATTGTCATATCTTTCAGAGCTGGTCGCTACATAATGTTCTCTTTGCATTGTCCAGTACATAAAATATAAACGATTTTCCCCATTAGAGAAAAGTATAAATAACAAGGAATATTTGGCGATTTAAGATTTTCATTTTTTGTGCAGCCATGTTTGTCTATATATTACACTTTACCATACATGAAAACGTGACCTAGATTGACGAGGACTTCAACGTATACATTTCATTTGTCATGAAGTCTTTTGAGCCAAATCAGAACGTTTATTTCTACTGGAATATCGGTGAGTAATTTATAATGGTACAGAAGGCAAATGTAATTGCGTCCAATTAAACCCTGCTATAAGAAATGTGGTATTTAACTTTCGTTATTTTTTCGTCCGAAATTAATGCTCTAAAGACCCCCATGGAGCCATTTAGTGACGTCAGAAACTATGAGTAAAGATTGCTTGAGTGTAATCAATTCAACGTTCATGACTATTCATGATATTAACACTAACGCCTGCTACACTCGGTGCTGCCCTCCATTTTCTCTCCCTTTTCCACCTTTCTCAACTGCGCAAAACGTTTCTATAAGCGGACAATAAATTACAGAATCTGTGAGATTTTTCTCCATGGATGGTCCTATAAAAATTGGGTGGAGGGGGGGAGGTGGAGCTCAAACTGCGTACAGGGTCAGCCCAGGTAGAAGAAGTAAATACTGAATTGAGTGCAGGGATTTCTGAACACGCACTTGAACTATGTACATGCCGAGCTGAAAACGGTCTGATAAGTGACTAGTTATTTTGTGTTTTCAAGACGGTGCAGACCTCATCTTATCTTCTACAAGATTAATGAAATATTTAAAATTGTTTGTGAGTGAATTTGAAAAGTCTCATATCAGAAACATTTTTCAGGATTTCTGCAAAATACAGGAAGTAATTACAAAAGCAAAGAAACTCCATCCGATGGTAAAGCACAAGATACATTTTCCTTGGGTCACAATATCTTTGGTAAGAATATTAAAAACTATTGGCTTCAAGTGGAGAAAATGTGAAAGCAAACAGAAGATTTTAATTGAGAAACTTAAAATTTTACGCGGCATGAGTATCTTATATACATACTTAAGTTTTGCGGAAATCCAATGAAAACTTTTTTATTTAGATGAAACTTGGTTGGAAAGTAACCCGGGAAGAGGTTCTGACACATATGGGTTTTAAAGTTGCCGAAATTTATAATGCAGACCCTGGGTTCACTGTTCTACGATTCCTGCTGGGGGAAAGAAGGTGTTTGTGAATATAGCGAAATTCTCTATAAGGTAGGATGTAGTTTCTTCTTCTTCTTCTTCTTCTTCTTCTTCTTCTTCTTCTTCTTCTTCTTCTTCTTCTTCTTCTTCTTCTTCTTCTTCTTCTTCTTCTTCTTCTTCTTCTTCTTCTTCTTCTTCTTCTTCTTCTTCTTCTTCTTCTTCTTCTTCTTCTTCTTCTTCTTCTTCTTCTTCTTCTTCTTCTTCTTCTTCTTCTTCTTCTTCTTCTTCTTCTTCTTCTTCTTCTTCTTCTTTCTTCTTCTTCTTCTTCTTCTTCTTCTTCTTCTTCTTCTTCTTCTTCTTCTTCTTCTTCTTCTTCTTCTTCTTCTTCTTCTTCTTCTTCTTCTTCTTCTTCTTCTTCTTCTTCTTCTTCTTCTTCTTCTTCTTCTTCTTCTTCTTCTTCTTCTTCTTCTTCTTCTTCTTCTTCTTCTTCTTCTTCTTCTTCTTCTTCTTCTTCTTCTTCTTCTTCTTCTTCTTCTTCTTCTTCTTCTTCTCTTCTTCTTCTTCTTCTTCTTCTTCTTCTTCTTCTTCTTCTTCTTCTTCTTCTTCTTCTTCTTCTTCTTCTTCTTCTTCTTCTTCTTCTTCTTCTTTTCTTCTTCTTCTTCTTCCTTCTTCTTCTTCTTCTTCTTCTTCTTCTTCTTCTTCTTCTTCTTCTTCTTCCTTCTTCTTCTTCTTCTTCTTCTTCTTCTTCTTCTTCTTCTTCTTCTTCTTCTTCTTCTTCTTCTTCTTCTTCTTCTTCTTCTTCTTCTTCTTCTTCTTCTTCTTCTTCTTCTTCTTCTTCTTCTTCTTCTTCTTCTTCTTCTTCTTCTTCTTCTTCTTCTTCTTCTACCTCCATAAAATAGGCTATAGCCTGTTCCTGTCTCACATCGATCCATCGTTTCCTAGGTCGTCTTATTGATCTTCGTCCTTTCGGTTTATATTCCATTATTTGTTTAGGGATTCTCTCTGGAGTCATTCTTCCTAAATGTTGGAGCCAATTTTCTCTTTATTCCATTAATTTTAATAAAACCGAATTGATGTTTAATTCATTTCTTATGTCTTCATTTCTAAGTTGATCTTCCCTTGTCCATCCCTTAACAGATTTTAGGAAACGCATTTCTGCTGTTTGTATTTTACTAAAACCTTTGTTTCTTAATGTCGATGTCTCGCTTCCATATAGCAAGATAGGGAGTGCCATGACAGAATAAAATTTTAATTGAGTTTCTCTTCTTGTTTTACCTTATAGTGTTCTGTTAATTGTTCCAGTTACTGCTTGAAACTTACTTATTTTCTTATTTATATCTTCATCCATTTCATAACTTAGGTCGCATACAAGATACTTAACATGTGACACTTGTTCAATAATATTATTATCAATTAGAATTTTTGTCCTTACCGGGTATTTGCCGTGGAATGCCATTACCTTGGGTTTTTTTTTATTTTAAATTTTCATATTATATATTTTACTGATTTTATTCAATTCACACATTGCTTTTTGCAGCTTATCCTCATTGTCAAAAATTAAAACTACATCATCAGCAAACAATAATATATTTAGCGCTCTTTGTCCTATGTTAATACCACTATTTACTTTATATTTCCATTTCTTTAAAATATTGTCTAGATATATATTAAATAAAATGGGTGATAGACTGCATCCTTGTTTAAGTCATTGATTTATTCAGATATATTCTGTTAACTTCCCATTTACTTCAATAATTATTATGCTATCTACGTATAAACTTTGTATGATTCTAATCAAATGCTCTGGGTAACCCTTTGTCTTTAATATCTGCCATAATTTATTCTGTTCTACTCGGTCGAAAGCCTTCTCAAAATCCACCAAGGCAAGGTGAGTCTCCAAATTAAATTCTATTCTCTTTCCTTTCATTTGCTTAAGGATAAATACTGTCACCCGGGCGTTGGAACACCCTATGGAAGCAGCTGAGAGTGGAAGACAGGGGAGGTCCGTGTTAGCCACGCCTCCCCCTCGTCCGTCTTATAGTGGTGACAGGGATGGCTGGGGGAAAAACATGATTGTGCGGTCTGTTTCTCTTCTACCTGTGTTCTGGAAATTACGGGATCTTTCATCCACTGGAACCTTCCTGTGGAAGCCAGAAGGCGGCGATATTCCTATAAAAAGGGGCTGCCGGAGCGAAGTGAAGTTAGTTAGTCAGTTAGTCAGTGAGTGAGGAGACAGACACAGCTCTTGGTGTAAGGACGCAGTGCTAGTGAGAAGACCGTACGTAATTACGAGTGCAGTTGTAACGGACGAACTGGTGAATTGTAATTGTGTGCAGTACGCAATTCTGTGTAAATGGCAAGTGTTAAACTGTAAGTTCGGTGGAAATAAAGAACATTTTTGAGAGGTGAAATTGGACTTTTCATTTCACGAACCCACAAAGTCACACTGGTGCCAGGAAGCGGAAAACATCACCGATTACAACCATGGACGCGGCATTGGAAAAGATTTTGGAGAAGATGATGGAAAGGAAGGCCGAACTGACCTCGGAAATGAAGACGGCCAAAGACGACATCACCGCAGAGTTGAAACAAATGAAGACGGCCAACGACAACATCACCGCAGAGTTGAAACAAATGAAGACGGCCAACGACATCACCGGGAAGATGGAAGAAATGAAGGCCGAATTAACAGCGAAGATGGAAACGGCAAGCAACAACTTGGGCACGACAATGACCGCAAAGATGGCCGAACTGACAACGGAGATGAGGGAGGCGAACGAGGTCCTCGCCGCCAAGTTTGAGGAACGGTTGGCCGGCGTGAGGGATGACGTCACGAATCTGGGCAAGCGGACGGGTCAGGTAGACGACAGCCTTAATGATTTAGAGGAAAAGGCCGACAACATCGCAAAACCCCTCACCCGCCTGACAGAGGAACACCGACCTTATGTGTGGACGGAGGACGCCGAAGACGCTTTCCAGCACCTGAAGGAAACCCTGTGCAGTGCTCCAATTTTGGGTCTCCCACAACCAGGTGGCGCCTTCATGGTGGACACCGACGCTAGCGACCATTGCATTGGAGGTGTCCTATCGCAGATCCAGGACGGCCATGAGTGGGTGATAGCCTATTACAGCAAGACGCTATCCAAGGCAGAGAAGAACTACTACGTCACCCGACGGGAGTTACTGGCGGTAGTAAAGACATTGGAGCACTTCCACAAGTACCTGTACGGTCAGCCATTCCACCTGAGGACTGACCATTCCGCCCTAACCTGGCTATTGACCTTTAAGAACCTGGAAGGCCAGACAGCACGTTGGGTCCAGAGGCTGCAGGAGTACGACTTCACCTCGGAACATCGTAGAGGGAAGAGCCACGGTAACGCAGACGCCATGTCCCGAAGACCCTGTCCAGTAGAGTGCGGCCAGTGCACAAGAGTGGAAGAGAAGGAGCGTGCCGCAGCAGTTCGAGTAGTTGTGGCAGTGCCTGCTGAAGGCTGGGATAGCGCAGGCCTGAGGAGGGAGCAGCTGGCGGACGCAGACTTGGGGCCACTCTTGAGGGAAGTGGAGGCAGGGACAAGACCAACCTGGGAGGACATCGCACCGAGGAGGGCCACCTACAACTCGTACTGGACCCAACGGGACTAGTTGAAGACCAGAGAGGGCGTGCTGTTCCGGGTATGGGAGTCACCCGATGGGAAGGCGCAGAGAGAACAGTTGGTACTCCCCCGGAGTAAGGTCCCGGAAGTCTTGGAGGAAGTGCACGCCGGTACTTCAGGAGGACACCTGGGAGCGAACCGTATGATTCACAAACTACGGCAGCGCTACTTCTGGCCCAGACTCCGGGCAGATGCTGGTGGTACACCTGGACCGCCTGGCACGCTACGATGGTGCTGTTCGGGGCGAACAGCTTTGAGGAGGGAGCAGTGTCACCCGGGCGTTGGAACACCCCATGGAAGCAGCTGAGAGCGGAAGACAGGGGAGGTTCGTGTTTGCCACGCCTCCCCCTCGTCCGTCTTATAGTGGTGACAGGGATGGCTGGGGGAAAAACATGATTGTGCGGTCTGTTTCTCTTCTACCTGTGTTCTGGAAATTACGGGATCTTTCATCCACTGGAACCTTCCTGCGGAAGCCAGAAGGCGGCGATATTCCTATAAAAAGGGGCTGCCGGAGCGAAGTGAAGTTAGTCAGTTAGTCAGTGAGTGAGGAGACAGACACAGCTCTTGGTGTAAGGACGCAGTGCTACTGAGAAGACCGTACGTAATTACGAGTGCAGTTGTAACGGACGAACTGGTGAATTGTAATTGTGTGCAGTACGCAATTCTGTGTAAATGGCAAGTGTTAAACTGTAAGTCGGTGGAAATAAAGAACATTTTTGAGTGGTGAAATTGGACTTTTTATTTCACGAACCCACAAAGTCACAATACGTTATCAACAGATGACCTTCCTTTTCTAAATCCACTCTCCTCTTCCATGACTTTTGTTTCTGATATTATTCTTAATCTATTACATATTATTCGTGCATATACTTTATAGATAGTGTTTAAAAGACTTATACCTCTATAATTATTGCAGTTAGTTCTATCTCCTTTCTTGAAAACAGAGACTACTTTGGCTATTTTCCATTCATTTGGTACTTTTTTACTTTTCCAACACATATTTATTAAATGTAGAAGTCTTAGTGTAAGTAATATACTTCCATAGTTAAATAATTCCACTTGCAGACCATCTGTGCCATCAGATTTTCTATGCTTTGACCTCCTTACTGCTTCATTTAGTTCTTCAAGTGTGATAAGATCTACTGATTCTTCAATATGTTCATTTTCTAAGTCCATACTTTCAATGTTTTCATTATACCATAGGCTTTTATAGTAGTTTACCCAATCTATTTTAGTAATACATAATAACCTGGCTAAGTCTCTTTCTGTTAAATTCAATCCTCTCAAATTTTTCCAAGCAATTAATTGTCTCCCATGCACATCATGTTCAATATTTGCTATATGTCAGTCCCAGGATTGCCTATCAGCTTTACGTATCATTTCTTTCGCAGTATTTCTTCTTTTTACATATTGCTTTTTTGTATCTTCGTCTTGTTTTTGTAAAAATATTTCATATTCTTGGTTTTTACTCTTTACTACTTCTTCGATATCCTGGTTCCAGAATCTTGGTCCTTGGATGTAGCTATGGAGTTTAGTGACCAATGAAGCACCAAGCTGGTTGAAGTGGTTGAAAAAAAAGTTTATTCCACACATACCACCTTATTTAAGTGTAATTTTGTATACTGAATCTTTTCTGTAAAGTGCCCAAACTACCTATCAAGGAAGGAGATAGTGAATTTATTGCAAAAACGGTCCTTCTCCGCCGCAACCGCAGGTCTCCTTCCGGGCGCCAGCTACGGGTCTTAGCCAGCATGAGAGCGGGGCTCTTTCGCGGGCTAATGGCCATCCTCCACTTCACACTCCACCTGCCAATGGCATGGAGCTGTCGCTGTAGATAGGGGAGACAGTAGCGGACGTTCTTGTTTTGAGCCAGTATGAGGACGTCGTCGGCATATGACACAAAACAGTGCGCGGCTCCTTATTCAAAGTAAACTTGAACACATTCTTTACAACCACAATGTGCTGGGATCCTTGCAGTACATGGAACGACTGCCAACCTGAAAGCCTACTGCTCTTGTTGACTAAAATTATTAATTATTAGTTTCTAAATAAAATAATGTCGTGTTCAGTACACATAGCTATTGTAAGCATTATTTAGTTTAATACTTCTTTCAGTGAGTGGTGCAAAGGAACCCCCTAAAGCTACGGTCAGTATCCCTGGAGGTTTCTTACAATTTTGAGCTCATTATTTTCAAGACACCTACTAAAATTTCTCGGGTAGTTAATTCCGTTACGCTTATTTCATATTACAAGCGGCGGCATGACAGGAAGCTGGCGAGCAGCCAGGCAGGCGTCTGGTGTATACAGCGAACTAGTATAATATACTTGCAAGTAAGGGTAGTAAATTTTGCACATAGACATCTCCCCCAACCAAAGGTGTATTTCTCTAGCAATACACAATATCTTGAGCTCCGCCCAGAAAGTTTCTACTATGAACTACATCACGTTTATGCTGAAAGAGGTCTATTAGATAACTTTTGGGAATACATGCTTCAAACTTTAGTATTACTCCATAAATTAATTATCGTGGTAGAAAAGTTGTCAAAATGTAGAATCAGATTTTGAAATTGAATGTCATGGTAGAGATCGGAACCACCATATTCGTTATCTATACAGTTCCTCTAATCAACTCAGCTACCGAGACACATCCTATTACGATATTAAATTCTCCTACGGGGGAGAGTACAGAGGTAAACAAAACGGAGTAACAAAACTATAGAAGGTTTTCTAAAGGGCTACTAGCCTTACCGAGATCAACACCTAGGGAAGTAGCTTTGGTAAATTTAGGAAGGACAAGAAGAAATGGAATAATAATGGAAACAATAATAACATTTTGGTATAGGTGTTCGACCATGCAATTATGCACGAGACAGCAAATAAAGATTAAAGAACTCTAATAGCTGGTGGGCAGAGATAGGAGGAATTATGGAAAAACATAGGAAAGGGAGATATATGAATATTAGAGGAAAGGAATACAAGCGATGTGGGTAAATTGGTAAAATGCAGAATAGAAGGTATAGAAAGACAGGAAATATGAGGAAGTCTAGAAAATATGAAATCATTACAATTTTACACAAAAAAAGAAAGAAATTGGGGACGATAAGCATATGTAGATTACTGCAATAGGCAAGAGAGAGAAGGGTTAGCATGGACGAGAACAGGCATAATATTTCTAAGAGGGATAAGAGGTAGGGAAAAGGGAATTAGTGAATTGTGTGGGGGAAGAGAAAGCATAGAACACTATGTAACAGAATGCGAGGAGGTTGCAATGTGAAGGGGGAAAAAGTTTGGGAAGAAAAATGGGAGAAAGTAGAGAAGAGGATAGTAGCTATAAAAATGTTAACGGGCAGGGAGGAAAAGAAGGTAAGAAGTATTAGTGGGTTATTGCAGAAATTAAAATAAAAATTGATAAGTAATGTAAAGAATATAAGAAAGAAAGGTGAAGGGGAAGAAAAGTCTAAGTAAGTAATCAAGGAGGCATGGAGGTTAACAGCTACCTGGCAGAGCAGAATACCAGGATGTCAAGTAAACCAAGGTAGCAACAGTGCAACGACAAATATATGTAGCCTAAAGTTGTAAATTGTAAAATTTTGGAATATGCACAATAAATATATCACATCATCAAAAAATATGCAACGACTCATGTGTATTACCAGTAAATGATAGGATTTTTCATATTTATTTGAGGCAACTTACCCCTATGCCAACTTGCAATGCTGTACGAGGGCAATTAGATGAATAACCATTGTTAGGAATGAACATGTAAATTTTTGATAACACAAATTGTGTGTTACTGAGCATAGTCATATTTTAGGGATACACACTTCTTCCAGTTGAGTCGATTTAAAATGGTTATTCAAATATGTTTAAATGTTAAAAATTATAAAATGGAATTATCTGGAAAAAGTATGAGACAATCATCAATCAAAATTGTAAAAAATGAATAATGTTGATTTGTCGTCATAGCAATGACCCAGTTAATATATAAGAACGAGACGTAGCTGTTTCCTTCTTCTTCTCTATCAAGCAGTTGTGTGAGTAAGACGTACTCGTCAAATTGTAAAATGGACGCTATCGTCAAAAGTTGTTATAGTATAATTATAATTGTGCTACGAGTAACAATTATCAATTTATAGTGAAAATCTTTAATTAAAAAAGTCAAATTTTCAATAAATCGAAAAGATTATTCAAAAGTAATTCGATAAAATAGTATTTCATTTAAAAAAATCCACCATCTTCTTTACATCCGCGACCCGTCCTGGGAAAAAGAATCTTATACGAACATCAGAGCAGCCGTGGACGAGGTAATACCTCCAGAACATCAGGGAACTGCATAAATTCGATACATATTGTCTACGCAACGTGGGATTTAACCAACCTCAAATACACAGCTAAGTATTTTCGTTACACAGTGCTCCTAAATATTGTAAGTCCTTCAACCTTAGAGGCAGTAGTAATTCATAACGCGTTTCAAGGAACTTAGTGCCTACAACGCAGGATGAATGTGTTGGTATGTTCTTGTAGTTAAGCAGCATTTCCTTATCCTCCAAATAGCACTGTGTCTCCTTCAACTTCTTGCAGATTTGGGATAGCAAAATACTGTTGCGAATCCATTATTATGACTAGTGGCATACGCGCACAAAGTGTTAAGCGCGGAGAGATAACAGACAGATAGGGCAACACGGAGATAAAGAGCATGCCAAAACAGATAAAGCCGTGGCTAGCTTATCGGACGGTCATAATGAGAGAGTCGAAAAGAGAGTGATAATCGGAACTGAATTGTGTTCCTGCAACTGTTTTGAAAGTGAACTCTTTGTTTGTGGGTATGGCTGACGAACTGGAAGATTGTAATTGTGTATGTGACGTAATTCTGCTACTGTAAGAGTTGACCAAAGTGTATTTCTACGGAAATAAAGAACATTTTGAATTTCTGCAAATTTACTTCTAATTCTACGAACCAACAAAGTCACAATATTGTAGCTTTTTGCTTCATTTTACAGGACGTTAATGAGTATAACATTTCTTGAATCAGCCACAGCAATCGCAGATTTATTGGAACCTACCCATTGCTTTATTTGCTGCTTTCTTCAGAAATATAATAATAAATCTGAGTTTCTTCGCAGTGGAAACTTGTCGCAATAGCTGTTTTGGATTTCGTTTGAATAGCTTTTGGTCACTGAATAAACGCGGCATCCCTCCGGCCGACAACTCTTTCATCTCCTTAACATACAAAATATAAGCTGCCGGTCCGCTTGACACACGTATGAGAATGGTCTGAAACGTTTTCGACCTCAACACGAAGATGGCCGCACTCGTAAATAAAAGCTAGTGAATTTCGTTGTTCATCTCTTGAAAGATACTCACCAAAGTTTCAGACATTTTGGACGCTCAGTTGTCATCTAACAGTCGTTTGAGTTAATGTCAGTGTTTTTATGAAAATGGATAAAATCGAGTATCGAGCTGTCAATAAATATTTGTTTTTGAAAGGCAATACGCCTATGCAAATCAAAGAGCAGTTGGATTCTCTGTTTGGGGACTCTGCACCATCACTTACCACAGCGAAATTCTAGGCAGCTGAATTTAAAACAGCAACTACCGACGAAACCATCGTCAAAGTTCACCAAATGGTGCTAACCGACCGTCGAATTAAAGTAAAAGAGAAAGCAGATACTATGAAAATGTCAAAATAACATGTTGGTTACATATTAAATCAACATCTAGACATGAGAATGCTGACGGTGTGTTGGGTGCCACCATTGCTTACGTTAGACCAAAACAGTGTTCGAATGAGCTTTTTCAAAGGTTTGTTGGCGCAGTACAGGCGCAATAAATCCGAGTTCTGGCACGGATTAATTTCTGTAGATAAAACTTGGATACACCATTATGCGCCAGAAACTAAAATACACTCCAAACAATGGACTGCAAAGCCGAAACCGGCTCCAGAAAAAGAAAAGTCTTTTTCGGCTGGGAAAGAGATGGCGACTGTTTTTTTTTTTCAGGATAGTCATGGAGTTATTTTAATAGATTATCTTCAGAAAGGGAATACCATTTCAGGAGCATACTAAGCAACATTACTTGACAAGCTGAAGGCAGAACGTGCGGAAAAACGGCCAAATTTGTAGAAAAAGAAAATCCTATTTTACTAAGACAACGCACCGTCTCACAACTCAGCGGTTGCAATGGCGAAAATCCTCGAATTACGGTTTGAACTGCCTCACCACCTACTCACCAGATCTAAACCCAAGCGACTTCTTTTTGTTCCTCATCTGAAAATTACGCTCGGAGGAAAGAGATTTTCCTCAGATGAAGAGTCAATCACATTCGTGAAAAAACTATTTTGCAGAGAAAAACGCCGAACACTACTTGGACGGGTTACAGAGATAGGAGCATCACTGGGAGAAGTGTGTAGAGTTACAAGGACACCATGCTGAAAACGTCGAGTACTATTTGGACGGGTTACAGAGATGGGAGCAGCGTTGGGAGAAGTGTGTAGAGTTACAAGATGACTATGTTGAAAAACGTCGAGTACTATTTGGAGGGGTTACAGAGATGGGAGCATCGCTGTGAGAAGTGTGTAGAGTTACAAGGAGACTATGTTGAAAAACGTCGAGTACTATTTGGACGGGTCACAGAGATAGGAGCATCGCTGTGAGAAGTGTGTAGAGTTACAAGGAGATTATGTTGAAAAACGTCGAGTACTATTTGGAGGGGTTACAGAGATGGGAGCATCGCTGGGAGAAGTGTGTAGAGTTACAAGGAGACTATGTTGAAAAACGCCGAGTACTATCTGGACGGGTTACAGAGATGGGAACATCGCTGGGAGAAGTGTGTAGAGTTACAAGGAGACAATGTTGAAAAACGCCGTGTACTATCTGGACGGGTTACAGAGATGGGAACATCGCTGGGAGAAGTGTGTAGAGTTACAAGGAGACAATGTTGAAAAACGCCGAGTACTACTTGGACGAGTTACAGAGATGGGAGTATCGCTGGGAGAGGTATGTAGAGTTACAAGGAGACTATGTTGAAAAATGACGAGTACTATCTGGACGGATTACAGAGATGGGAGCATCGCTGGGAGAAGTATGTAGAGTTACAAAGAGACTATGTTGAAAAACGCAGAGTACTATTTGGACGGGTTACAGAGATGGGAACATCGCTGGGAGAAGAGTGTAGAGCTACAAGGAGACTATGTCAAAAACGCCGACTACTGTTTGGACGGGTCACAGAGATGGGAGCATCACTGACAGAAGTGTGTAGAGTTACAAGGAGACTATGTTGAGAAACGCCGAGTACTATTTGAACGGGTTACAGAGATGAGAGCACCGCTGGGAGGAGTGTGTAGAGTTACAAGGAGACTATGTTGAAAAACGCCGAGTATTATTTGGACGCATTACAGAGATGGGAGCATCGCTGCGAGAAGTGTGTAGAGTTACAAGGAGACTATGTTGAAAAACGCCGGTTACTATTTGGACGGGTTACAGAGATGCGAGCAACGCTTGGAGAAGTGTGTAGAGTTACAAGGAGACAATGTTGAAAAACGCCGAGTACTATTTGGACGGGTTACAGAGATGGGAGTATCGCTGGGAGAGGTATGTAGAGTTACAAGGAGACTATGTTGAAAAACGCCGAGTACTATTTGGACGGGTTACAGAGATGGGAGCATCGCTGGGAGAAGTATGTAAAGTTACAAGGAGACTATGTTGAAAAACGCCGAGTACTATTAGGACGAGTTACAGAGATGGGAGCATCGCTGGGAGAAGTGTGTAGAGTTACAAGGAGACTATGTTGAAAAACGCCGAGTACTATTTGGACGGGTTACAGAGATGGGAGCATCGCTGGGAGAAGTGTGTAGAGTTACAAGGAGACTATGTTAAAAAACGCCGAGTACTATTTGGACGGGTTATAGAGATGGGAGCATCGCTGGGAGAAGTATGTAAAGTTACAAGGAGACTATGTTGAAAAACGCCGAGTACTATTTGGACGGGTTACAGAGATGGGAGCATCGCTGGGAGAAGTGTGTAGAGTTACAAGGAGACTATGTTGAAAAACGCCGAGTACTATTTGGACGGGTTACAGAGATGGGAGCATCGCTGGGAGAAGTGTGTAGAGTTACAAGGAGACTATGTTGAAAAACGCCGAGAACTATTTGGACGGGTTACAGAGATGGGAGCATCGCTGGGAGAAGTATGTAAAGTTACAAGGAGACTATGTTGAAAAACGCCGAGTACTATTTGGACGGGTTACAGAGATGGGAGCATCGCTGGGAGAAGTGTGTAGAGTTACAAGGAGACTATGTTAAAAACACCGAGTACTATTTGGACGGGTCACAGAGATGGGAGCATCGCTGACAGAAGTGTGCAGAGTTACAAGGAGACTATGTTGAAAAACACCGAGTACTATTTGGACGAGTTACAGAGATGGGAGCATCGCTGGGAGAAGTGTGAAGAGCTACAAGGAGACTATGTTGATAAATTAAGAAAACATCTGAAAATAAGTTTTGTATCCTGATTACTTCGGAAACTTTTCAGCGCACCTATGTATAGCTTTTGTCACTTTGCGAACTTTCGTTCGATTATCTATGAGAATCATCCGTGAACAATTCGAATGCTTTTCCGACTAACCATATATGTCAAGGTTCTGGGTGTTTATCAAAAACATATGTTTGAACACGTTTGAATTGAACCAATATCTCATATCGTACAGCAGCCATTTAACCCTTGTCTCATCGTTTCTACATCCTAAAGTAATAAGCAAATTGCAGTTTTTCAAATGACCGAACTAATATATGAATGAGCAGCAAATCTTGCACGGGGTTACTTGTAGCCTCGGACCTTCACAAAATTTGTTATCCCGTTCCAGTCAGGTGATTATAGCTACTTACCGCACTGTTAAATTCCATCGGCTGTTTTTGTGCGATTCATTGTAATTATGGGACATAGAAAAAAATTAAAAGCAGTTATGACTGTCCTACAATTACTGAATTTGTTTTATGTGCTGGAAATATTTTAAAACTCTTCTTGTCCTGCAGCTTTCTTTTACGAGCAAGAAAGCTGCTTCAAAGTTTCTTAGTATTATCGATATTCAATACATTTCGAGGTGGGCTCTAAAATTGCCTGCGCAAGATAGAAAGACAAATATTGCCAATACACAACTCTTTTTATGAAAATATATTTTATCTACATTCTTCAATGTACTAAGACTTGAGAGCGCTTTGTGTGTGAACAGTATATAAAACAGTATATTAATAATCTAAGTTGATATTTGTTTACGTTCAGAAACATCCAAGGATAATTGATGAAAATTTTTCAAGAAAATATCTTAACACTAAATACCTTATAATGCCGAAAATTTTGCGATTATTCTATTTTATGAAAAATTACCAAAGAAATTTGCAGCGGTTCCTTGGGTCGTTCGTTAATTTGTGTCAATTTCAAAGATACCTACAAATCACGTGTAAGGTTTCTGCTTTGTTGGTTGTTTCATCGGCCGTTCAGCTGTTATCATATGGTAGAGGATGATGCGGCTATGTAAATTTTAGGGTAATGTGAGGAGAAGCAATACAAGCAAATGTTAAACTGATTGCTCCTTAGTTGGATCCATATAAAACTGAACCACTTCATTCCTTCATTCCTTCCTTCATTCCCTCATTCCTTCCTTCATTCTTCCTTCATTCCTTCATTACTTCCTTCCTTCATTCCTTCATTCCTTCTTTCCTTCATTCCGTCATTCCTTCACTCCTTCATTCCTTCATTCCTTCTTTCATTCCTTCCTTCTTTCATTCCTTAATTCCCTCATTCCTTCCTTCGTTCCTTCCTTCCTTCATTCCTTCCTTCATTCATTCCTTTGTTCCTTCCTTCGTTCCTTCCTTCATTCCTTCCTTCCTTCATTTCTTCCTTCATTCCATCATTCCTTCCTTCCTTGCTTCCTTTCTTCCTTCAGTCCTTCATTCCCTCATTCCTTCCTTACTTCCTTCCCTCCTTCATTCCTTCCTCCCTTCACTTCTTCCTTCCTTCATTCATTCATCAATTCATTCCTTCGTTCCTTCCTTCCTACATTCCTTCATTCCTTCCTTCAGTCCTTCCTTCATTCCTTCCTTCATTCCTTCCTTCCTTCATTCCTTCCTTCATTCCTTCTTTCCTTTATTCCTACATTCCTTCCTTCCTTCCTTCCTTCTTTGCTTCATTCATTCCTTCATTCCTTCCTTCATTCCTTCCTTCCTTCCTTCATTCCTTCCTATATTCCTTCCTTCCTTCATTCATTCCTTCCTCCCTTCATTCATTCCTTCATTCCTTCCTTCATTCCTTCCCTCCTTCATTCCTTCCTTCCTTCATTCATTCCTTCATTCCTTCCTTCATTCCTTCCTTCCTTCCTTCCTTCCTTACTTCATTCCTTCATTCATTCATTCCTTCATTCCTTCATTCCTTCCTTCATTCCTTCCTTCATTCCTTCATTCCTTCCCTCATTTCTTCCTTCCTTCCTTCCTTCCTTCCTTCCTTCCTTCCTTCCTTCATTCCTTCCTTCCTTCCTTCCTTCATTCTTCATTCCTTCATTCCTTCCTTCATTCCTTCCCTCATTTCTTCCTTCCTTCATTCCTTCATTCCTTTCTTCCTTCCTTCCTTCCTTCATTCTTCATTCCTTCATTCCTTCATTCATTCATTCCTTCCTTCCTTCCTTCCTTCCTTCCTTCCTTCATTCATTCATTCATTCATAACAGTGAGTACGATGACCTCCTTAGGCTCACAAACAGTTGTGTTCCGTTTGGCCATCCTTTTTTGTATTCTCTGCAACCAGTGCAAGCATTAGAAGGTGGAAAATTCCCCAATTCATATGTTACAATATATTTCATTCACATAGATAAATCCTCTCATATTTATACAGTTGTTATCTACATTATCTGATATGAATAATGCCTCAATTTTTATCTTTTGTTTCAGATATTTCCATGACAAAGGAAATGTACATATTGACCTTTCTAGAAATAACCTACGAAGTCAATTTTTGCCCGCCTCGGTAGGGCAGATGGTAGCGTGTCTGCTTCACGTTCAAGAGGTTCCGAGTTCGAATGTCGGTCAGGGTGAGTTACATGGATAATGCTTTCCTGGGGTTTTCCTTTATCCTTAAAGACGAATGTCGGGTAGCTCTAAGCTCCATGGACCCTGGACGCATTTGAGCATCATTTCACACATTTCATTCACCGTCTGATATGACAACGTTGCAGGACCTTAATTTAAAAAAAGTCAATTTCACTTTGCATGACTTTTCTACAATCAGTGAACTAGTCGAAGCATTGCTATTTTTATATAACTAGTTACTCCATACAATTTAAGTCAAGTAAGGCTTTGTTGTGGCGTTAACCTTCTCATGGTTATTCCTATTACTGGTGTAAATTTCCAAGCATTTATAGTTCTTTTTTTTTTCAACTGGAAACCGCCATTCCTTTTTGTCCCGTCCCCCTTCAGTGGTCATGCAAAGAGCATGGAATATCAAAGACTCGCGCTTTAGAACTCTAATGTTTCAGCTACTGTAACCTACAAGCAAATGTATAAATGTTTAAGGCGAGAAGGTACTTCACTTGGGGCTAAAATTCACTCTTTTATTTTTATATTTTATTATAGCTTCAGCCCTCTATATTACAAATATGTAGCTAAAAAGTTTATTGGAACAATATTTTATACCTAATTTGCTTAGTGAGTGTTAAGATTTCGCTACGCCCCTACGCTTTCAGAAAATCGATAATAACTTCTGTAATATTGAACAGGTATATTTGGACTAAGCCTTGTTTTGTAAGGGATATTCCAAGCTTCTTATCTTTACCACTGCCACTCCAATGATACTAGTTTTTCTTTTGTCTTTGGCTGTGTATATGAACAGTTACTTGTTTTGAATATTTCGTACTACTTTTTGGTGAATATATATGTAGCCCAAAAGCATTGAGAAAGAGAAAGTTTAAAGGTAATGGTTTTACAAAAGGCAGAACAGTAAATGTAGAAAATATAAAAAGAATAGACAATGAAATCACATGCAATATTGAGGTTATTAGGCCCAGTTCACCCTACACGTGTGCAATACATATACAGAAATTGATGAGCTGCGAGTCCTGAAAGCAGATAAAATGTGCGAAGAACTGGTCAAGAAGACAAAAAATTAAGAGGAACTTGAAAACAACAAGGGAGGTTACAGAGGGTCAAGACTATGCAGCAGGAATGTTCTGAGTCATGTGAGAAGTCAGTAATAAATATATAAACTTTAAAGCTGTTTTTCTCAGTTTCACGTTCTTTTTTTCTTCAGGTTCCGGTGCAATTTTTAAACAAACGATTCAACCAAAACATAGGAATGTTTCTATGTGTATTAAGCAGGCTTACAAGAATAATAATAAGGGATTTTGCTCTGAAATTCATAATACTTGTTTAAAACAATAAAAATGTCTGAAATTTCACTGCTTTATTAAAAAAAATTATAACAAATTATCAGTACAGAATTTTCCGATAATTGTATGTATGTATTTATTCACTGCAATTGGATACTACCCGGTGGCAGAGTTAAGAATACAGATAAAATTACAAATACTAGATTTACAACAATAACACAATAAACAATACAAACATGACATTATTTTACTTTAGTCACTTAAAACATATCCAATTACTTCTCTGATTACATATTATATACCATTATAATTTAAAAGTTAAACTATAAACCATCTAGATTTTTTCTAAATTTCTTCATCGACAGGGGACAGCCCTGAAAGACTGCTACAGGCAATTCATTCCATTCTTCAATGGTTCTATTAACAAAAGAAAATTTTCCTACGTCGGTTCTGTATCTTCTACCCTTAATTTTATACCTATGATCGTTTCGTCCATAATAATCCGGATTATCTAACCTTACACTAACGTCCACCCATGCCTTTACACCAGCATTAGCTTTGAATAATGCTACCAACCTATGTTTTTACGCCTAATTCTTAATTCCTCCCATTTAGTCTCATCTCCTTTTATAGGCCCAAAATACTTGCCTCTTTTTATGAATTTTATTACCCTCTTCTGTATTTTTTTCTAATGGAATGATTTGGTTAGCTCTATACGGGTCCCAGCATGCTACTCCATATTCCATAACCGGCCGTATTATTAAAGAAAAAAGGTTTTAAGGATATACCTGAAAATGTTCATGTACATATCAATAATAACTTCTTAGTAATGTGTACTGGGACAGGAATTTGGGACTATTCGTCGTTAATTTGTCTCCATCTTAATCAGCCACACGTTCGGGCGCAATTTGGTGCGGGATTTCTATGTTTGAAATGGGATGCACGTTGACTATTCGAAGATCCAATTTGAGAAGCCAGATATAATAAGTTCGTTGTATTTTGATTTGTTTCTTGATGATTTTGCTTGATTAAATAAGAGTCATGAGAATCTTGGTTTTAAGGCGTGGTTCGGAATAAAGTTTCGGAGAAGTCAAATTTTGTAAGTATTTAATTGTATTATTTAGATTACATTTTACTTGAACTTCCTCTCCCAGTCACTTCCAACATATCGATTAACTCTTACTTTGTTATATTTAAACAGATTCAAACTATTATTTAAGTTAGATTTATGAGTCACTATGTTTACACTCAAACTTCACTTACTTGTATAAATTGAAACGTTTTCAAGATCATTCGATCTCATCCTCAGCTGTTTGGTGACTAAATGAACCTTCCCCTTCTTCCATTACTACGGAGCTCCGATCACTCTGCCATCTGGTGTTAGGGGCACTAAGTTTTAATACTTTATTTAATGCCGGGATTTCAAAATTTATAACTTTATCACGGTTTTTGTTTATGAATATTTTTTCCCAAATATCCAATAATATTCATAAATTCATAAACAAAAACCGTGATAAAGTTATAAATTTTGAAATCCCGGCATTAAATGAAGTATTAAAACCTAGTGCCCCTAACACCAGATGGCAGAGTGATCGGAGCTCCGTAGTAGTGGAAAAAGAGGAAGGTTTATTTAGTTACCAAACAGCTGAGGATGAGATCGAATGATCTTGAAAACGTTTCAATTTATACAACAAAAAGTAAGTGAAGTTTGAGTGTAAACATAGTGACTCATAAATCTAACTTAAATATGAAGAATACTTCACTGTTAATAATGCTTCTGCTTTTAATATTCAAACTATTACTTAAATGTTCTTGATCTTGCACCAATATTCATCACACTCCACCATTACAAAACATCTCTATATACTAATATTATTGATTTTTCGTAGCTATCGTTACTCCTATTTTAATTTTGTGATGGCCGATTTAATTCCACGTCACAACATCACGTCATACAATTATTACTACCGCCAATCACAAATTACACATATTTTTACATATTTAAATTACTTAATATATTTACATAATCATTTTCTATATATAACTCAAAACTACTGTTACAGCACCCAAAAACCATGGGAATAGCATTGCGGAGAGAGGCAGTAACCTGACACCTTAATGAAAGTTTAGGCGCGTAATAAAGAAGCTCGGACATTAACGTCTATGGTCCGTATTCAGAAACTCCTAGGTTCCAATCAAGTGTAGGACCAATCAGGCTCCGTTTAGTTGGATTTTCCTCAGTCAACAGTATATATGCAACTAGATACCTAATAGCACTACAAAAATTCTACTTTACCTCTGAAACAATAGTAAATGGCAACGGTCACTTCTGTACTATGTAATCACAGTTTGTGAAAGCATGTAGAGGGCATGAAGAAGCGTGATTCGATTACGTGACACCAACGCATACCGTGACCAACCAAGATGGCGATGTATAGCATCTTTTGACGTACCATGTTCTTCTGGATGCCTACGGGTACCTTCTTGCGGATTTTATCGAAAATCTTGGCGTGTATTCTACATCTTCCAGAACGTGGCCAATACATCAATTATGAATTACTTAATTTTATGATTTTCCAAATATAAAGTCCTAAAAACAATTTTCTTTTATAATTTTATATTTCTATTTAACTTATCTTATTTACCATTTATCCACATTGGATATTAACATTCATCTTCACCTGTTTGTGATGTATTTTGATACCGAAATTAAGGTTTGCCGTAAGTAAAGAATCATGATGGATGTCAAAGGAATGTTGGTTCATTGTTAGAACACGTGCAAGGCCAGTTAAGTCGAATTAGCATTTTGGGGGAAAGTTGTTATAACAAAAGCAATGTAAGAAACAGTGTCCTTAGCAGATTTCTAAAGGGGCTCACTTGACTTGTTGAATAGGGTATTCTTTGGATCACTCATAATGGCGACAAAACAGCCGCAAAGGGATCTTTGGTTGAAAAGAGGGTCTCCAGAAAGTGAAAGTTACAGATACACCCACGCGCATCTGTGGTCATTCAGGCAGTCTTCGGTGTGGAGCCGATTAGAGCAGTTCGTGGCTGGGAAGCCTTTGAAAGAGTCTTCAGCGTGGAGCCGATGAGAGCAGTCTGAGGCGTGAGGGCGATTAGGGCAGTCCTCTTGTTCTGTCTTCGATATTTGTCGGTTCATATATACGTGAGGAACGAATAAAGTTTATCGAGTAATAAACATTCTGCCGTCAGTAACTCTAAACAGGGATACTGGTAACCCTTGGTCGGCAACTTAAAGTTCGATGTTCTGAAAAAAGAAGCAGTAAATAAATAAGTTGGTAACGGGCATTCCAGGGTTATTAAATATCCTTCTCACATACATCCACGCATACCCTGTGAGAAACCTCATTGTTTTACCCTGAGCCACATATTATAATAGCTTCAAAGTAGCATCAACTTGGAACCCTTGCCAATCATCTTAGTTACAAATTTTCGCGACAACGTGGAACTTTGATACAAAACTTATTGTGTCAAATTGGCGTCCAAACGTGGAGCTGTGTGCCACCCATAAACATTATTGCTTCAAATTTATTCGGTCATGGCCATCTATAGCTCAATTCAATTCAAAACAAAACTCTTCATCATTTTAAACATATCACTATGAATCATAAATAAATAAAACCAATATTGCGCTGACACTTGACATATTAATATCTGTATCATCCTTCTAGGTAATTTTTTTATGGCGAGGCTTTAGGAGGGAATAAAAGGAGAAAAAGGTGTTGGGGTTCCACGGAAGCACCCCCGTTAGTATCGGTGTTGGGATACAGGTGCCTGATTGGCACGTGCGAAGGAAGGAGATATATTAGAGGGTCTAACCATGATCAGAGGCTGTGGGTGGATCGCCGGAAATAGAAGGAGGGATTGGATAGAGTAGGCGTATTTATGTATTTATTTGGGATAACTGCGCACCATGGGTGCTTAAGTTGAAATTAAGTTATGCGGCGTCGTTGGCACGTTATTTTTTCTGAAGTGTCAGTGAGGTGACGTACTGTGGTCCACAGGTGGTCAATGCGCGTGAGTACTTCAGCAAAGTGTCAGGGCGTTGTGGAGCGACTGCGATCTGGGTTTCTACCAGCTTGTCGTTAACTCGGTCTACAGTCTGTGTATGTGAACATTTGCTGTGGTCCTGTAGATCTTTGAAGTTCTGGTTAATTATGTCCTGTATACTGGTGGTCCCAATGGCTTCCTGCAATTGCAGGACTTGAGATGAGGTGGTCTCTGAGGTCTGTTGTAGCGTCTTGAGGGAAGAGGTAATGCGCTCCTGGTGAGATGTCAGATCTCGCATATATAGTCTGGCTGTTCGAGCGGTTATGGTGGCATTGTTCGAAAGGTTACCATGGATTTATCTCCGGTAATAGATAGCTCTCAGATAACGCACTGATTACTCCACGTGGACTGAACATATATATGTCATTTGTGATTTCTGCGAATTCCGTTGGCTGAAGTGATGCATTCATTGGTTCTTAGCACACGAACGGGAGGCCTGTCAGTACCCCTCTCACTCTTACAAGAATAATCAGTGCGTTATCTGAGAGGTTTCTATGATTAAATGTAAATCCATGGAAAGCGTTCCACCTGCGCGACTTTACTTCACAAGCTCAAGAACACTTGTGTATATTGCGGCAAACCCGCATACCATAGTTATATTAGTTGGGCTCTAATTGGAACTTAATTGGAGCTATGAGTTCTCTTGTCCTAAGGTGAATGGTTGTAGGAAATGGGTTTTATGCTTGTTGTTGGCTACTCAGTCCTATTAATAATACTTGGTTTGTTGTAGAATTATTTGGTTTACTTCTTGAATCAATGTTTGTTTATTGACTTGGATCGGTGACCATCTTTCAGACTTCGAAATCTTCGGTTCTCTTCTTACTGCACATTAACACGTTTTTCCCGTCGTAGTATCAATTTGTAAGTAAGGATTTTCTACACGTTCTTCCTGTCGTAGGATACACTTGTAAGTAAAGTTTTTCTAGACGTTCTTCCTGTCGTAGTATCAACTTGTAAGTAAAGTTTTTCTACACGTTCTTCCTGTCGTAGGATACACTTGTAAGTAAAGTTTTTTACACGTTCTTCCTGTCGTAGGATCAACTTGTAAGTAAAGTTTTTCTAGACGTTCTTCCTGTTGTAGTATCAATTTGTAAGTAAAGTTTTTTACACGTTCTTCCTGTCGTAGGATCAACTTGTAAGTAAAGTTTTTCTACACGTTCTTCCTGTCGTAGTATCAACTTGTAAGTAAAGTTTTTTACACGTTCTTCCTGTCGTAGGATCAACTTGTAAGTAAAGTTTTTCTAGACGTTCTTCCTGTTGTAGTATCAATTTGTAAGTAAAGTTTTTCTACACGTTCTTCCTGTCGTAGTATCAACTTGTAAGTAAAGTTTTTCTACACGTTCTTCCTGTCGTAGTATCAACTTGTAAGTAAAGTTTTGCCTACACGTTCTTCCTGTCGTAGTATCAACTTGTAACTAAAGTTTTTCTTACTTCACCATTCAGTTCGAACCTTATTCTAACCCCCTCTATAACTTTATCACGTGAATAAACTAGCTCACCCGTCTCAAATATTACATTTTATTCCGAACTTTCGAATTGGTTTTCAAAACTCATATGACTCACTGATGTTCCGTCCACCCTGAGTTGGGGAACGCTTACCCTGAGTTGTTTGTAACGGTATACATCGTTACCAAATCAGCGAAGTAAATCTCTTTAGCGGTCATGCTCAACTGCATTTTGACAGTCTTTTGTCCCAAAACATTCCTGGCTGAAAGAATACAATAGTCTTCAGACATTGAACTTTTACTAGTCCAAAGAAGGTAACAGCCCTTTTTCCTGTCTCTGCGACGTGTACAGACTTTTACAAGAATATTTTCTCTTTCTTGCCCGGATGCTAGTGTATATGTTATATAAAATTATATTCTTCCTTCCTTATTATTTAAGTCAACTGCTATTTTAATCATTCTAATTTCATATTATTGTAACAAGATTGTTATATTAGTTTAGCAAAGCATTTCTATTAATTTATCTTCTCTTTCAATGATTTGACTTCGAGTAATTCGCCACCTCCTAGTCGCTGCCTGATACTGCGGTTACAATATGCAATTTAAATCAATAAGCTTTTCATCATAGAGTAGGCCGGTACTTCAACCGAAATTAAATACAATTCGAGGCAAACCTTTAAAAAGTAGTGAGGGGTGAATGATCGCGCATTGTTACGCGATGCTTAAAGAAAGAAACCTGGAATCGTCTATAAGAACATTAAGGAAAAAACTGGTGATCTTCTTGGTGTTTCCGCAAGTGGTGTACATAGTGTAACAATGGAACAGTAAGCATCCGGCACTCTAAGAACACCGCGAAAATCGCGTAAATGCAAACAGCGCATGGAGAAGTACGACGATTATACGAAAAGTGCTATACACAGAAAAGTTCATGATTATTTTTTTAGAAATGGATCAACTCATAGATTTAACAAGTTAATGTGTAACCCAACTCTATTTATTTATTGTCTAGAAATTAGCGCTGCTTATGTATACTGCTAGTGCTGCAGAACTTATGTGTCTGCTTGAAGCGTCTACTACATGCCGAAGCGAGAAAGCGTATCGACAAAATTTCGCAACACAGAGATGTTTACCTCAGCTTATCGCACATACACGGCGAGTCCAGTGTATCGGGTTGTCTCATATATTCGTTCGATTCTTGTTACGTGTTTACGACTAAGAACACCTGAGAGCACTGCATGCCCCCATTACTTTTACGTCAAAGAAGTTGCCTAACAATACGGGGTTTGTTTGCAAATACAATAACTGAAAAGAATGCTATGAACACAAACCACAGCGACCTCACGGCCAAAGGTAAATAGGACAACTTATGTAAGAATTGGTAACCAAACTTCAGTACGAGTTTGTGGATGCAACAGTGTGGAGTTGTAACTTGTGAATGTTAATAAGGAAGGCAAGATATAACATTTTCGACATTTAATGCTGTTTTATTACCGTAAAGGTAAAACAGCCTCACAAACTCAACGGAAAATTTGTGCTGTTTGCGGAGAAGATGCAGTGACGAATCGGGCATGTCAGAAATGTTTACTCGATGTCGAGCTGGGAACTTCTCTGTGAAAGACAATCCTCGTTCTGGACGACCTGTGGTTACGGATGAGGAAAGGATAAAGGACATGATTACGAACAACCCCAGAATAACAACTCGGGAGGTAGGTCAGGAGCTAAACTTATCTCATGCAACTGTAGCCAGGCTCCTAAAGAAACTTTGTTACGTAAATCTTCGGGATGTATGGGTTCCGCACGAACTGAGTGAACAAAATTTAGTTCAGCGCGTTTCCATCTGTGACGCATTGATAAGACGCAATGAAACTGCCCCTTTTCTGAAACAGCAGGTTACAGGAGACGAAAAGTGGATTGTGTACAACAACATCCGAAAGACAAAGTCATGGCGTAAGAAAGGGGAACCACCAATCTCAATTCCTAAACCAGGGCTTCGTCCTGAGAAGATTATGCTGTGCATTTGGTTGGACGGAAAAGGAATTATTTATTACGCATTTCTTCCTCCTGGTGAGACCATCAATTCAGAGAAATACTGTTCTCAGTTGGATCGGCTGAAGGTTGCCCTAGAAGAGAAAAGGCCAGAGTTAGCATCTAATGGTGGAGTCGTCTTCCATCAAGACAATGCTAAACCACACACTTCTATGGTAACTCGTCAGAAATTACGGGATTTCGACTGGGATGTGTTACCTCACCCGCCTTATTCTCCAGACATTGCCCATCCGACTATCATTTATTCCGATCCCTGCAAAACTTCCTTAATGGCAAACGCCTTACTTCCTTGGAGGATTACAGACTCGCCGTAGAAGAGTTCGTCAACCAGAAAACTGCAAGATTTTGGAAAAATGGTACTGATAGGCTTCCTGAGAAGTGGAGATATGTTATTGATAATAATGGTGCATACTGCACAAAATAAAGTTTGTTTTGAAAAGTTCATTGCCTTGTTTACTTTCGATGACCTTGCGTATGTAAACAGATTACCCCTACATAATTAGGCAACTTCGTTGCCGCAGTTGTGATACCGGCATAGAGTGCAGGCGTTCTTTGTCATAAACACGTAACTAGAATCGAACGAATTATTGAGACAAACCAATATGTATAGTCTGTCTTCTAGACAGCAATGTGTCATACATCAGCAGGCGCGAGAAAACATATCATATACACACACGCAGCTTCCAATCGCTCCATATATGTTTCGTAGCTTACTGTACGTCAACTTACTCATATTTCACTCTTCTAATCGACCAGATAAGACCGGATAAGAGTCGATGGCAGCCCTGGTCACCTGAAAGTCGATACGCCTCAACGCTCTGTCGAGTAACAACACGTGGCGAGTTGAGTCAGCTCTGCCTTGTTGTTTACAGCAGGATCAAACTAGCCTGAGATAGAGTATACTCGCTGTTGGCCGAAGATACACTGATCTGCGACTTCAGCATGGAGTTTCAGAAAACCGTCAGCTTGCTTTGGGTGATCAGCAATATCACAGTAAAATTAACATCTTTGACAAGGCATGCAATTCTTATATTTAAATTCAAAAGTAAGCTTCATGTATCTCACTGTTTGAGAAACATTTAACTGTATTTATTTATTTTTAATTTATTTTGTATTTTCAATGTATTTCTCAATGTTTTTTTCGCGATATGACTTTTATGTTGAAGCGATTTTAAATAATAAATACATTTAAAAAAATAAATCCTATTGCTACTCACAACAAAGCAGTCTCCATATCACCATGACGTTAAAGAAATATACGAGTAAAATAAATAGAGAGAAAAAAGGTAGTGGATACAATAATAACTTTGGCAGCAACAGAGTTTTAAAACGGAATGCAAAAAGTCATGTAAATACAGCACTGAGTTTGTCTCATCCTCTTTCTTGAAAAGAAAATATTATAACAGCCCACAGCTGCCTGCCTCTGTTTAAGAGGTTTAAGGTTTTCTTTCGCCCACTTTTTTCCCTGGATTTTCCAGTTGGTTTTCCATTTTTAATTCCTCTGCTAGGCACTAATAGTAAGTGGTGGCAGTATTGCATTCATTCAAAAACTTTATATACAGATTTCGGTGAAGAGACACATTTTGAGGTCCATTGAGTTCAAAATGAACTTTAAGAAAACGTTCGTGTGTGCTTGCGTGAAAACATTCTTTCTAAAACAAAAGATCAGCTAAATGTCAAACAAGTATTAAGTAAAGCATAATTCAAGGATGTGAAACAATATTTCCACATTTACCATAGAAAATTTGTAGAATACTTTTAATTTTTAAAAATGACTCTAAATATTTTGATTGAAATATATGCTTAGTATATTTTCATGGTGAGAAGTTTTTCTACCTGGGAAATATAATAGATAATGAAGCCAAAATGAGCACTACAATAAAAGACCGCATACAATCAGGGAATAAAGTATACTTTGCAAATTTGAAATTCTTAACAACTAAAATAATAACTAAGAAAGATAAAATCCTGATATATAAAACGTTGATAAGACCAGTAGTTACTCATCGGGCAGAGACCTGGACACTGACAAGGTCTGACCAAGAGAAATTACGAAAATTTGAACGTAAGATAATAAGGAGAATATACAGCCCTGTAGTAGAACAAGGTGTGTGGATGATACGCTGCGGTGAGGAAATTAACCAACATATAAAAGGAGAAAATATAGTACGCTTTATTAAATGCGCTCAATGGATGGGACATCTGGAACGAATGGAGACGAATAGAATACCTTTAAGAGTGGTTAAAGCAAGACTATACTCGACAAGGAAGAAAGGAAGACCTAGGACAAGATGAATTGATGGAGTGATTGACGATTTGAACACTATGAAGGTGAAAGGATGGAGAGAGAAAACTAAGGGTAGGAAAGCATGTAGGTTGATTGTGAAGGAGGCTTAAGGCCCAAATAGGACTGTAGCACCAGACAGTAAGTAAGTATATTTTCATGGCAAGTGAAATGCCTTATTCTTCTCCAACAAGAACTAAGGCTCTCCTGAGGACTTTTGCATGCCACAATTCATTCATCCATCGTTTTTCAAATCCTCGATGTTTCGTTTCCCTTTGGGTATGTAGTGTAGTGTTTTCTTAGCCTTTATGGGTTTACCCTCGTGTAAAACATTTACCCGACACGAGTTCGGACCTACGCCGTGGCGTGGTGGGCTAGAGTGCTGTGTTTTGATTCCTGCTCCCGGAATGATGGATCCCGCCACTGTGAGGTGCGGATTTTAAGACCCGGGCATCGTAAGGAAATTGAGAAGCTACGCTAGGTAGCGAAATCTGGTCTAGAAAGTTAACTTCCCAGCTGGAGGTGCCGAGATGCTGACTACATATCCTCCTTACCTCTGCCTTGCATATTGTCACAGGTATGCTTAAATAATACTTTAAAAAGTATCAAATTCTAGAATATTAGGACCCAAGGCTCACCTTTGTAACTTGTTTAGGAGTTATTTATTCTGTTAAGCAATTAGATCAGCAGCTGTCACATTGTACACTTATTTGAACGTACGACACAGTTTTCTGTTTTCCCATACCGACTATGCGCAGATGGTGCCGGACCGCTAGTACGATTTAGCTTAATTTGATTGGGGAATGGCTACGTAACTTTCTAATTTGGGATGATCGACGTAGCTAATTTAGGAAAGCTGAGTCGCCTTAACCCGTAACTGGTGAGGTCGGGTGTCAGATACACAGCGAAAATTTCGATGTGCCACTGCTACCAGAGGGTTGTGATTAAAATCAGTTCGTTCCGAGCTGGCTGGAAGTGCAGTGACTTGTTTGATCTTACCCTTACTAACCAAACCTCACCAATTGCGTAACTATTTTTGCGATATTCTCGTTTACCGTTTTATAGTTGGTATGGCATCTATTATGTGTTTCCAATGGGAAGGTAACCATTTTTATTGTTCTCCGCCACAAGAACAATAACTGCATGGTCGCTCGAGAAGGAGCCAGTGGTTCCAGGATCTCAACATTCACATTATTTGAATACACATAGAAAAAAGTAGACTGGTAATACTGGTTATTATTGTGTCAACATCTGGCACTCATTTAAGCTACGGTGACTCCATTCTCAGGTTTACAGCCTCACAACTTTAATAACCGCTAATTTTTAATACATTACAAACAAGAAAACAACGTTTGTGGTGTAATTTAAAAAAGGCACTGAATCTAAATGCAGAGCTTTTTTCTCATTCAACAGCACTGTTCTTCGCGATGAACAAGGGATATAATTTAGCTTATAATTTATAGGTCGACATATTTAAAAGATATAACGAATTTTCAGGGCCTTGCTGCCATAATCGAAATTTATAATGGTGTAAAAGTACGAACTAGTGAAGATGCTTTGACTTTTCACTGAGAATGACAGAGCAAGAACAGCTGCCATAATTATTACTAATTGTCATTATGACAAAGGAAGGCAAAACTTATAGTTTATACCAAGCAATATACATAAATAAGTGGTTAAATAAGTCCTTGAGCGCTGCTAGGTGAGCAACCAATCGGAGACCTGCGGTATTGTCGTATTGCATTCCTGCGAAGTGATGTGTGACGATCACCAACCTAATCAGTCTGTATGAAATACTATTCGCGCTAAGACAAAAATTCCGATTTTGTAAAACCTGATCCATGTGGAACGTAGAGAGTAATGTGTCTAAGATAACCATGAAAACTTCATATTTTTAACTTAAATAGTTTTTCTAATACAAATAAATAAACCAATATTACCTGTATTATAACAATAAATCGTGACGTAAGCACTGTATGAATACCATTATTAGTTGGCATGTATGCGTGTACGTATATTTGTAATTACTCAGAACTGAAGTCTAAATGTTTGACATGTCGTGATAAAAGAATTACTTTGAATGAGCCAATTCGAGCGAGAGGGAACAATAAATTTCCTGCTGCCCTGCCAGAACGTGTCTGTTCACATATCTTTGTTTATGAATGGTTCGTAATTTCTATCCTTTTAATTACTCAGAACTGAAATTTAAACTACTGACATGACGGATAAAAGAATTACTGTGAATAAGTCAAGGTGTTAAATTGAGAAAGAGGAAACACTTCATTTCCTGTTAGCCTGTGGAATGTTGTATGCTTATGTTTATGAATGAATGCTGGAAAAGAACTATTTATCTTCTCTGGAGATTTCAGATCAATATCATTCAGTTGTTCTTGACACGACAGTAGAGTAAGAGTTAAATAGAGCAATGGCTCCTTGAGGTGAATTTAGTGGCGAGTCAAAAAAGGCAGGTATTGTGAAGTCAGGCTAGAAGTATTATTTTGAAGGTGTACACGTTCTTCAACAATTTTTCGGAAACATAAACTAAAAATGAGTTATTCCAAAGAGTACTTCCGTTTAAAAAAACGGAAAAAGTGTATCAGCTGGATCAACTTGCAATTGAAACGGGACACGAGGAAATACGCTCCCCACCTTACCACTGCCAATATAATCCAATTGAGTTGGTGTGGGCTCAAATAAAAGGAGGGATTGTAAACCGAAATAATACTTTTAAACTGACGGAAGTTGAACGACTTGTTCACGAAGAAAGTGACAAGGTAACACAACAGGACTGGGAAAACTGCGTGAGGTATGCAGAAAACCTTAAGAAAGAAATAGCACGTGACGAGTTTTTGGAAACTATAATCATAAATTTGCAAGGCTCAGGCGATGAAGACAGTGACATTGACGAATTGTCTCTTAACGGAAGTGACATTGACAGCGATATGGATGAGCCACTGACTGTTCCATTGGATTAGAAAATCAGGTAATTCATAAACTATAATTATAGTTATAGTGTTTTAAAATATACATAATTTGCGAAAATGCTTTTCCAATTTTGATTTTGGCAACTGCATCATTGTAAAAGTTTGCAAAATATAATTTGCTTACCCTTACGTCTGCGCCAAGCAGACCTGCATGTTGTATGATTGTGCGAGAGAGAGGGAAATATAAAAGGAGTGGGGTAACAAGCTGGCAACGCTGAGTGTGATACGGCATCTGATTAGCTGGACTCCAGAACTCCTTCCATTTGAAACACATAATAGCAGGTTGTTTGTCTAACCTAGTAACCCCGGATGCAGTTGTCATCAAAACGGTGAGCTTTTTCGTCATTTGTTATTGTTATAAATTCTGCATATCCATTATCATACCAGTTGTCTAACTATTTTCTAATATTCTCGTTTCCCATTGAAAATCCACGAAATTTAATAAGCTAAATTATCACAATTTTGTACTTCCTGTATTACATACTAAATGTTTTGGATCCATATCAAGTGGAGGGCTGAGAAGAGTAATCGAGGCAGCCAATTCCTATTGCAATAAATGGGGTTTGAAAGTGAACGAAAACAAAAGAAAGATTATGGTCATCAAAAAAGGATACAGGTTGCGTAAGGATGAGAAATGGGAGGTTAATAGAAGAGAAACAGAGGTAGTAAGGAGATTTGATTATTTGGGTACAAGGTTGAGTTCACATGGCAGCTGGAAAGAACAAAAAAAGATGTCTGTGGCAAAAGGTAAAATGGCCATGAGAGCGATAAGATCATGCTACAGTAAACTGCCAGATATAAATGTTAAATGGTTGGAGAGGATTTATATGACAGTAGTAGAAAATAGAATGTTACATGGATCAGATATTTGGGGAGTAGATGAGGCTTGGAGAGAGACTGATATAGTGCATAGATCCTTTTTAAATACTTATTGGGATTACCAATAGCATCACCTACTGGGGCAGCACAATTAGAACTAGGCAGGCATTCTACTAAAATTAAAATCTTGTCAAGGGCAATGAAATATTTATACAGAATCACTAATTTGGAAGATGGCAATATAATTAAAGAATGTTTTCATATTCAAAAGAGAAGTAACTGGGGTGGGTCTTGGGCACATAAAATGTATGACTTGTTAAAGCAGATAGGTATGGGTCATTCTTGGATAAATGCAGAGTATGGGTATAGAGGCTTCTGGAAAGAAGTTAAGCTAAGATTAGAAGATATTGACACACAAGACATTTTTGCCAATACAAGTGACAAAAGCTCACTGTTTTATACAGAGAAATAAAAACAACCTGGGGGACGGAAGGATATATAGATATATGTAGTAAGTTAGGGCGAGAAGGTTTTGCTTGGGCGAGAACAGGAAAAAGAAACTTGAAAGGTATAGTTCAAGAGAGGGAGCTAGATAAATGTCCATTGTGTGGAGAAGAGAATACAGATTTCCATTGCATATTATATTGTAGTGAAACAAAGATATGGAGAGAGCAGGCTTGGCTACGTAAATGGGACAATTTGGGGGTTGAAGTAGTAATTAGAAAAATGTTGTCAGTAAAAGGGGAAAAGAACAGGAGAAATATAGGGAATTATTTAGGGAAAATTAAAGAGAGATGGCTAAGAACAATTAAGAGAAAAATGTAGAGTGGGATAGGTGAAATGGCAGAAAGTGTAAAAAGGAGCAGAGGGCCTCCAATACACAAAAACCTAAGGTTAGGTGTATGGGGACTGAATTACTATTCAATGTTGGGCAACATGAAAACATGATAGGATTTTCAGGATTTAGGAATATATGGCATATTTCAGTATGGATTTTATAATTGTAATCTTGATTTTGTACTTCCATTTGTTGATGTAAAAGGAAATAGAAAAATTACTAAATGTTTTACTTTTTAGCTAGCATGGCATCTAGTAAGTGTACTATGTAACCTAGTGGTCCTGGGTTTAGTGATTGGGAAAAATCTATACTGGATGAGTCTGAATGTGAAAGTGCTGGGGATGAAGATTTTATAGAACCAGAGTTCGCGAGTGCACATGAAAGTGAATGAGAACAAGTAGCATGTGATGCCGAGAATGTAGTGAGTGGTACACCCAACCCTGCACTTCCTTTCGACATTACCAAGTTCACTACAACCACCACATTCTTCTGAAACAGAGAAATTGTCATCAGAAGATAATGAACCTTTACAAAGAGGGTAAAAGCGTCAATATCAGCCAAACTAGTACTATGGCAATGACAGTTCCGTCTGGTCCAAAAAACCTCCAGCTTCAAATGCTCGCACAAAAAAGACAATCTCATCTCACATTTACCAGGAATAATTGGTCCTGCAAAAGCTCTTGGTGAGATCTGTAGACCCCAGTCTGCTTTGGCGCTACAAAATTCTGAGTGAAATAATTCTACAAACCAATAAAAAGCTGGGAATCCTGAGCTAACCAGGTTGGAATACATCAGACGGCGCCAAAGAGCTAGGAGATACTCTTCTCAAGCTCCGACTTTGGAACACCCGGTTGTCGCATGAGTTGCGGCTATGCATCAGTAAAATACTCCAGATGCCAATTCCATATGGAGTCAGAGAACAGTTAGGCAAGCAAGTAAGGTGCAAGAAATGTCCACCAGGCTCTGACAGAAAAACAAAAGAGATTTGCAAACAGCTGCAAGATAGCAGTTTGTGGAGCCTGCACATTTCCTGTATGCCGTAACTGCGTAGAGTAGTGGCTTGTCAATTTCTATGTGTGCAATATTTTGTCAAATCAAAATGTGTTTCTCTAAACTTTTATTGTTACTCTATAATGTGATGTTAGAATTTGGTTTACCTGTTTGTATGAAATTATCCAACATATGGATTATATAACATATAGTAAATTTTTAATCGGTTTGTATATGTTCCCAAATTTGCAAGTTCTGTTAACTGTAATTTATTTTCTGTGTCAAAAGTTGTTCAGTGGCATTAATAAAGGTTAATATTGAAATTTCAGCTGAAATTTTCCAATTCCCCTTCAGCAGTAAAGTACAAGAGTCATGTAAGTTGCTGAGTATCTATAACCCAACCTCACTAGTTGCGTTACAAAATATCACCTCACAGTGGCGGCTCGTGGAATGAAAAAGTAGGTGTTAACAAAACCTACGCTTAAAATACATACTAGCACTATCCGCTACTGCTACAACCACTACTGCTACTAATGAGTGCTAGCTCCAAGGCTCTACAAAATGTTATACCACATTACTCATCACATTACTCATTGTGTCGCTTTACTGACAGTCTGTAAGCTGAGCATTAATCTTCGCACGACCAAACATGGTGAATTGAAAACGTCAGCGTGAATTCCCGTGCTTCTTTATCTTTGCACTAAGATGTACCAAGTCGGCAAATCCTACGTTTGTCCAATTACTCACTTCAGAGTTAGTCCTGCGCCGTGGTGTAGCGGGCTAAAGTAGCATGTCTTGGTCCCTGGCCACGGAAAGTGGCTGGTGTTCGATCCCACCATGGGGTGCGGATTTTCGGTCCCGGGTATAGGACTGCTGCTCACTCAGCATCGTGAGGCAAGTGAGGAGCTTACTATAGGTAAGCGGCCCTGGTCACGCAAACCAACATTCCGGCTTGGGGATGCCGAGAAGCTGACCACATCTCCTCCCCTCAGTTGGATGATCGCCCACCTCTGCCGTGTGCAAGTGGGCGTGAGGCCAGCAGTCGGTTGGTAAGCCTTGGTACTGTTAGGGCTGTCGCGCCAGTGGTTATCTTAACTCACTTCAGAGCTAAACAGAAGGCACGGAAAAATAAAAAGCACATTTCTAATACTACCTATACAACCGCATAGCCATTTACAATGTCAAATTTGAGTCTGTGGTCCCGCTTCTGAATTTTGTAACACGCTTAACTGTCAAATTGGGCTACGGACGTCCTAGTCGCTTCGCAAGTCGCTTTCTTCGCAAGTCACTACCTATTTTATTTATTAAAATGGAATCCACGGAGTTCGCAGCTGCCTCTTGAGAGATGTTCAACAGTCACAAAGATTCCAAAAACCTCACGATCGGTCGCTGCACACAACAAAGAGTAATTGTGTTGCACTAAAACAGTAGTTGTACTTGATGTACTAAGAAACTCTCAATTGTCTCATCTGGTGATTATCTATAAATTCCAAGTTTATTACAGTGTTTAAAACAAAACATCTGTTTAGAAACTTGGCTGTAAAAGTGCACCGTATTCAAAGCAAAAAAGCAAAGGCTGATAGTGCTAGGAGCTGTAAACATTCTTTGTATTTGCAGATAGTTGCAGTTAAACTCTATAGATAGCAGCACTTCCCAGAGATCAAAGAACTCGTCTGGCGTTGCCAATGTGAATTAATGTGCACATCGAAACTGTGCTCTGCTCTGGGCGTACCCAACCAATGCCTCTGTAGCATTTGTCGTCTACGCATGCGCAGAACTTTAAACGTTACATGATGTGCTAGCACGAGAGAAGTGTGCTACCTACAAGGTTGCCACATACTCATGTTATCGCCGTCTAAACATTAAGCAATGAGCGCGGTAAATAGAAAAGAGGAAAATGGCTTCTACAAGACAAATATTGGGGGTCACGTGCTCCTGTGTTCCTAAGCAGCAGCCGCTCCTATCACTCACCTGTTAGGGGTTAATAACATCATGTTGTTAGGATCCGTATTTAAACTCTGCTTAAGCCAGCAGTGGTGGTCAGTTGGGACATTGTTGTACATTCTGGTCAGTGATAATGTCTAGTCAGTCGGTCAATTCTGGATCTTAGGATCAGGCACGCCATGTCACCCTCCAGTGACGGCTATGCTACACGCATCCTCAACCATACAAGACAAAGCATCCTCAAGGTAAGCCCGTCTGGTTCTGTAATATACTAATGTAACTGTTAACGCCATTTCATCCCTTGTCTTTTCAAGACTTCGGGAGTGACTGATCTTGGGACCCAATCATTAGGTTATAACAAATTGGCATTTCCTGGAACCTTGTGTTGTCTTTATCTCTAATCTAGCTCCAACCTTGCTCTACCATCTGATCCCATATCCTTTCCGCTGCCTTTCCAGCTGCAGAGTAGATTGTAAACCCTTAAGATGAATCCCCTTTAAGTATACACAATCCTATTCGCCACATACGGTGCAGTCATCCGGGTTACATCTATATCTTGCAACAATAAAGCCGACAGTAGGGTTGGCACACTCTGGCCCACTTTGAGCTATTATGTCATGGGTTACAGGCGATTTTGAATCATGGTTATGGTCAGCTTACCGGATAAGATTTTCTCTAGTGTTTTTTGTTACTCTGCGAAGACATGTCTGACAGCTTTAAGTTCTATGTATTCTGGCTTCTTTCATCACATTTTGACTCCCTTCATTCACTCTTCTTCATATATGACCTGCCAGATTAAGAGACACTAAACTCAAAGTACTCAATTTATGGTAAACGTTGTCATGACCTTTTTAATCTATATTATTCAGTATGATTCTTTGTTACTAATGCGTAGTATGATCTCTAGCTCCATTTAAAAGTTACAAGTGAAAATGGGAAGCCCCATTTGTGAAATAATTGTTAATCTAATTCTCTAACTTTAGCATTCTTTGTACGTTTAGTCCTTTGTGCCACAATAATGTTCCGAAACAAATGAATACCCAACAGCCCCTCACCTTTAACACAGTTGCCTTAGAAAGAACTGCTCGTTGTTCTGATTCTTCTTATTACATTTTCCGTAGTCAGCCAGGGGATTACATGGAATCCTCTGTTGGCGTGTCTTTTTGCTATGCCCTGTGTAGCAGAAAGAGCCGACGCCTGATTTTATGATGAGGACGAAAGAAATACTGTTGATGAAGTTGTACCTACTGCGAATATGGAAGTAGATGAGACAAAAGTTCTTTATACTCCTACATTGGATTTGCTGCACCATCACTTCTTGTGTTACAATCAAGAAAGTATTTCCTTTCTTTGTTCTTTCACTCACATTAGTAATGTGAACAGTAATAGGGCGAGTCCCAGAATGTAATCAGTCATCGGTACAGTTCTTGATTGCACAAATATAATATAAATCATATTATTAGATAACTTTATCTTTTTTTCATTACATAGGAAGTGGACTGAACTACGCTACGGAACGGATTGGTCTTTTGTACCTATGTCTCTAAGTATGTCAGCCCAGAGAGGAAGAATGAGGTGAGAGGAGACAAAGACCAGCTATTCCAAGGAGCCATGACGTATAGAGGGCAGGGTTCCTACACTTTACCACTTGGAAACTCCCGGCAGGCCAGAAAAACCGGCATCCCAATCTACTTCCCGTAGGGGGAGGGATGCGTCCCTTTCAGCTGCCAAGGTGCGGACGCTGCGGACCCCTAGCACTCGTGGTACCTCTGACGTTACTAGAGGAACCTCGGGCCGAACATTCGAGTCCCTCCCTCTGGGAGTTGTTCGGATTGGGTTGGACTCGAGGGGGCAGTGCGTTCCCGCCACCCACGGGAAATTGGGTACCTTCGGCCAGGCCTTGGCCGCCCGGAGGGGGTAGAGGGTTGCCTTATAAGTCCCGGGTGCTACCCTGCAGAGCTAGCAGTTGGTGTCCTAGATCACCGACGGTCCTAACCAGGTTTTTTGGTAGCTGGTTCATTAAGGACCGGCGCGTGAGTGGCGTATCCACTTCCGTCCCGTCTGCAGTGAGCAGGCGGGGAGGGGGGCAGTTTATAAAATAGGTGCTGTCCTACGGGTAATATACCCGAGAGGCCCGGGTTCAGGTCCTACTGGTCCAGGACTAATGGGAGTAGATCCTCGCTTTTAATCCCAATCTACTAAAATACGAAAAAGGCCTCACCAGACCGTGTACTGAGATTGGAGATAAGGTTCCAAAAAGACCGGCTATTCCAAGAAGCCACGGCAGCATAGGGGCAAGGGTCCCTACACTTTATCAGTTGTAAACTCCCGGCAGGCCAGAAAAATCGCCATCCCAATCTACTAAGATGCGAAAAAGGCCTCACCAGACGGTGTTCGCAGACTGGAGATAAGGTTACAAAACCACAAATTGCAAGACAACACCCTTATCTTTCTATTCAGCAAAGCTCAAAATAAAATCATCGTTCAACGCGGAATGATCAGTCACAGTAAATAAAACTGTGCATGAAAAACAATGGATGGATCTACTCCCAAATAGAAGAGCAATACCAGAGCTAGAGTCTGTTTAGTTAACTCATGTGCAGGTCTGCCGCTGCCTTTGACGAACCCTTATAATCGTTTTGCAATCTCGACCCTCCTTCTTCCAGACCGTTCTGCACGGTTGCCACTTTTCTCCATACGTCATGGGAATCGTACGAGGTTTCGTCTAAATAAATTATCTTATATATATATATATATATATATATATATATATATATATATATCGCCAAGCTACAATTCTACTGGATTCCATAATAACCCTTATCTTATTCAAAGTGCGGTATTTGAAACCCAGCTCCTTTAGGAGGCCGCGCAAAGTGCAGTGCCCATAAGGAAAATCACAAATGTCTTTACAAATGTCCAACCAATTCATCTAAGGTGGGCGCTCTCCCTTTTGCATAGAATCTATAAATTTCTCGACGAATTAAATCCCATGTGAAATTATCTACTTTATAGAAACGTTTCCTTTTGTTTTCACACTAGATCGGCCTCTGGTATTCCTTTCGTCACAATTTTTCTTACTGTATTTCTGTGAATACCCAGAATTTATCATCAGGTTCATTGCAAGACCCCTTACCAAGATTATTTCTCAGCACATATTTATATGTGTTCAAAACAAGCGCTCGAATTTGCTTAGAAACAGTTCCCGTTATAACTTTGTTTTTTGAGGCTTCTCCAGTAACATAACTCGGCCCAGTTATTCACGATATTGTCATCACTTTGATTATGTTCACTTGACTGAAAGTTATCTACTACTTCATTTGCATTTACCACTGCATTTCCTCCCACGGTCTCCACATCGTGACAAAAACAAATTTCTGCACGTAATGAAACAGATCAACTGAAAGTTGGAACTTTGGCAACTGAGACTCCACGTGGAGTAGACATGCGACTTTGACTTCGAGGAAATCAGGGTTGCTATATGTCCTCAACGATAGTGTTCAATTTCTGAAGTGTGGTGATAGATTTATGACGGTCATTAGTGGGAGGGAGGGTGAGTTTCCTTTGAGGGGCCAACTGCACTCGCGTTCACTAGACAGACTCTACCATGGAGTGAAACTGTGGCCCTATTCCGGAAGAAAACGCGACACCATTATCTGGCAGAGCATCTCCATCGAATAAACTTTTTCCTACACCCAACCGCATGCTGTGTAGTGAGAATGTGGTCATGGACTGGGAGCACCTTGGGATATGCACTGCACTCAAATATTTCAGGAATAAACCGAGTGGACAATTTATTCTGACATGCACACTCATACCATTTTCAAAATAGAATTATTTTCATTCAGAGGGCCCCAAAATGTATTTTGACTGAAACTTGGTGCCTTCCCAGCTTAAGCAACAAGGTAAAGAATGTAGAAGTTCGAAGTTACTTCGAAATTCAAAGGGAAATAATGTTCGTACTCTTTCCTTGGATCAAAAACATAGGAAGGGACGAAACTTTTAAACTCTGTAGGCAACCAATATTGTTCCCGAAGCTATCCGTGAACATCGAGTCCTTTTTCTGAATTTATATTCCATAATGGAGATACATGGTCCGTTCATCCTCAGGCAATGTAGCAACATATTCGCAAGTAAACCAGTCTTTCTTATGCAGTCTTTCTTAGGCTGTGGAGTTAAAATTAGGAATCTCAGAAATGCAATGTTTCTGATCTTAGGTTGTTCCTCTGCTGTAGAGGTTCTTATCAAATCCATTACAGCTTACCTATCATATAAAGAAGGACTAACTGAGAAAAACTGTGTAACTTTGCCTGCATTGCTTTCGTATGGCCTTATAATTTGCAACTGAATTATTTAATTTTATCTAATTTGACACTGTCCAGTTTCTTAACTGCCACTTCAGTATCTACATGACGTAACTAAAGTTGTATAGTTCAGCAGTAATTTCAGTTTCACTCAACATTCAATGTATCTTCACTAGTTTCTCGAAGGAGTGCTACACATAACTATGAGCAAAACAACGTGCTTCCTTCGTTGGGAATCGAACGCACGGCGTTTCTACTCTGTCGAATATCAGCAGTCATGCACATAAAGGTTGTCACAGACTTAATTCTAGAACCGGATCTGATATCGAATCAGAAACACATTCAATAGCACGCTTAACTCCTGCCTAACTCACCCACTGGAGTCCTCACCTATATAAACAATGGAAATTTCCACAGAGGATTCTATGATGTTCTGGAGGCGAAGAGAAGGGAAACATCCAGAAAGTTCTAACTATGTATCGATTACCTTGGGTTCTAAAAGCTGGGAGAAAGAGTGATACCACGTCTATTATGTGTTTCAAATAGGAAGGTGTTTTTTCTTGGGCACTACTAAGTGAGCAACCAATCGGAGTCCTGCAACTCAGATTTTGCGAAAACTGATCCATGAGGAAGGAGAGAGTAATGTATTTAACGTAACAGTAAAAACTCCATATTTTTAGCTCAAATAGTTTTCCTAATACAAAAAAATAAAGCATATATCATTATATTATAACAATACATTGCGTCGAAAGCACTGTAATGAATATCATTATGGTTGCCATGTATGCCTGAACGTATACTTGAAATTACTCAGAGCTGAGACGTAAACATTCGACATGACGTGATAAAAGAAATATGTACTTTGAATAAGCCAAGGTGTTTGTTAAATTCCACGATAGGAACAATACACTTCTTGCTAGTCTGGCAGAACGTGTCTGGTCACATTACATCTTTGTTTATGAATGGTTCGTAATCTCTATTTACTCTAGAGTTCAAAGCAGCATTATTCAGTTGTTCATCCACGAAAAATGTATCAGCTGGATGAATAAGACGCGATCCACCTTCCTCCCCCACCTTATTACTACTGGAACAACCCAATAGAGTTAATGTGGGCTCAAATTATGTTGCAAACATAAATAATATGTTTAAACTGACTGACGTTGAACGAAATATTCACGAAGAAATTGACAAGGAACGCAACAAGACTGGGAAAAATACGTTAGACATCAGATAAAGTACAAGAAGACGTCTTTTGGAAAGAAATAGCAGGCACCGAGATTTTGGAACCTATGATCATAAATTTGCAGTACTCATACGATGAAAATAATGACAATTACGTATTATCTCAACAACTACATTATTATAAAACTTTGTAAAATTCAGTTTGCGCCCTCTTAGGTCTAGCGGCACGAACACTTGCAAGTGTGCGAGAGAGATGGAAATGTAAAAAGAGTGAGGATAACGAGGAGGCAATGGTGAAGGCTCTAACGCATCTGATTGGCTACATGCGAGAACTCTTCGCATTTGAAACACATATTATTTATTTATGTTTATCTGTGTAAATATTGTCACCGCTCGCACAGTTTCGTTGCTGCCTCAAGCCACAGCCGCCGCGTGGGCGAACGCTGTCCGCTTTCCGAGAGAGACAGACCGAAACAATGATAGCAACAGATAGAGTGATGTTGGATGGTTCTTTCTTTCTTTTGCCGCCGCGAAAGGCCTTGAGTCGTCGGCGGTTTCTAGATCAATGGCGTTTGAGCACAGTCAGTTGCTAGTGAATTGTTATTATGTGTGCAGCTGTGCAGTAATTCTGAGTGTAGACATTTGAAGTGTGCTGTAGTGAATTCTTTTGTTAGCTTACGTGTGGCAGTGGAACAAGACCACCTTGAAGGCTGTTGTGTATTTCACGTCATTTTTACTGCGGCAAGGAGTGTACAAGGTTACTGTTTACTGCAATAAAGAGCATTTTAAGTTTCTCAAACAGGACTTTTAATCCTACGAACGCACAACGTCAAAATAAGCCCAGCTCGTTGTATGATAAGGTCTTAGTTCTGATATCACATTATTATAAGCACAATACTTATATTTAAAATATTTTTAAAAGCATCTGCCATTCATAGTTTGATAAAAAATTAACTGTTTGATAATTTCGGGTAGTGAGAAAACGTTTAGCCCGCCGTTTAGGGAAATTTCCGTTATACAAATTGATAGTACTGTTAAATATCGTAAGCCATATCAGCTTAAAGCTGGAGGTTTTGTTTATTTTCAAATATATTTGATCTTCTTTTCTATACCTCTTCTCTGGACAGCTTTTTCTAATATAAGTAATCCGTTTTTGAGGATAACTTTGAAGAAAGCTAGATTAAAATTAGATCATCAAGGAGTCCTAAATGTCGTTTGTAATTACTCTGTTTCAAAATGATGAGTACTTAAAGAAAGAACTACTGACAATGTGTGAAATATAGTATCAATGAGATATCCTCTTTAATAAATAAGTCTAAGAGCAAATAAAGGTGGTTCGGTGAATTTAGATAACTTTCATAACATCCTATACATTTTCAGATTGTTTATTTGAAATGATGATGACGAATACATATTTAACTTTGATTAAAAAGGACTGTTAATCTCCGTTAAATTATTACAGTTTTCAATACACACAGTAAAAGACTACTAAAATAATTAGTGACTAAATTACCCCGATCAAAAATAGCTACTTTTCACCATCAATAGCTAAACTAATTCGATTTGCTATACTACAGTATGCACAAAACAAATCCTCGCCAAATGCGCCTCTAGAGACAGTCGAGAAATACCCGGTCTACTAACATTAAGGTCTTCTTTGGCTTAGTATAATGTGTCACACTTACAAATAAGCAGAACTACTGATTTGGCGATAAGTTATAGAAGATTTGTCTTCCAATGCTTCACATTTAATTCTTTAAGTTTCATCGACGAAATAATAAGTTGTTGCAGTTAATAGTTTTTATACTTTAACTCAATGCACAAGCTAAGAAGCAGAGTTCGTGTTGTTTTCAAGGGTTAAAAGCACACTGCCAAGGAGTTACATATATACCAGTGTTCTTAGAGTTCCGGATGTTTCTTGTTCCATTCTACCACTATGTACACTACTTACAGAAACACCAAGGAGATCACCAGTTTCTTTCTCAATGTTTTTATAGATGATTCCGGATTTCTTTCTTTAAGCACCGCGAAACAAACCGCGATCATTCACCTCTCGTCACTTTTTAAAGGTTTGCCTCAGTTGTGTTTCATTTCAGCTGAAGCACCGGTGCCACCCTCGATAGCGTAGATGGTAGATGCCTCACGTTCAAGAGGTCCCGAGTTCCAATCTCGGTTAGGGTGAGTTACCTGGATAAGGTTTCTTCCGGGTTTTTCTCTCATTCTGAAAGACGAATGTCTGGTAACTCTAAACTCTATGGCCCCTGGACTCATTTGAGCATCACTTCACCCATTTCATGCACCGTCCGATATGACTATGTTGGAGAACGAAGAAAATAATAAAAAAGAATTAAAAATGATAAAAATATTCATAATAATAACAAGAAGAGGAAGAAGAAGAGGAAGAGGAAGAGGAAGAAGAGGAAGAGGAGGAAGAAGAAGAGGAAGAGGAAGAGGAAGAGTGAGAGGAGGAAGAAGAGGAAGAAGAGGAAGAAGATGAAGACGAAGAAGGCGAAGAAGACGAAGAAGAGGAAGAAGAGGAAGAATAAGAGGAAGAAGAGGAAGAATAAGAGGAAGAAGAGGAAAAGGAAGAAGAAAAAGAGGAAGAAGAGGAAAAGGAAGAAGAAAAAGAGGAAGAAGAGGAAGAATAAGAGGAAGAAGAGGAAGAATAAG